>JAVYIG010016384.1:0-31418 GCA_035222895.1 Strongylocentrotus droebachiensis | reverse complement strand
GGTAGAGAAAGAAAGAGAGAGAGAGAGAGAGAGAGAGAAAGAGATTCCTAGGATGTCGGGGGACCGGTTCTTCACAAGTGCACCTCCGAGTTCCATTGTGACATCAGAGAGCGAATGCCATGAGCTATACTCACGCGGTATTGTCGTCTTGAAAGTGGCGTCGCAAATGGGTGTAGTGTCCACTTTCAGTTGGGGAAAAAAAGGATGCCTTTTTGTCTTAACTTTAATTTACGAAGACATGAACCTCGCTTAACATCTTATGGTAGATGTTTATTGAAATGGTTATACAATTTGATTTTTCCACATAAGTGGGGGGGGGGGGGGGGGGGGGGGGGTCCTGCATGTAAGAATTAGGTCTGGCAATATTTGACAAGTAAACCAAATTAAAGATTTGTCAATTTCATAAACGGGGAATTCCCCTGTGGCGTCTGTCATCGATTGCTATCGATCTTTCCATTCACACACGCAGACACACAAATCCGTCATCAACAACACCCTAGGAAAAAAAAATGGAATTTAAGTGGATAAAACTGGAGTAAAACTGGATGTTCGTGTTGTAACATGACAGCCTCTCGTAGCAAAGACATGTATTGAGGCCACATTAAATATGCAGAACACTTTTCCAAAATCCAAGTAATGTATTAAACCTATTCAACCTGCATTTGCAAGAAATACGAAGACTTAAAATGACATAGTTCATGTAATTTGTAAAAAGAAATGTGCAAAATAACCACAATCCGGAAAGAAGTGTTTGAGGTGTCGCAACGGTTTGAAACCAATATTTACCGATTGGCATTCACAGTTCACTGCGAATTTTCTTTTAAAAATAGAAATCAGAGTACATTAGGGTGTTATCACCCCACCCCCCATCTAAAGTCACGTCACAAGATGCATTTCAAAATAAATGAATCCCACAATCATGTCCCCCACGTCTTTTCGGTTTCATTTCTGCCCCGAAAGAAATCAATCAAAACCGAACGTATTTCGGGAGTAAAAAGCCCAACGTATGATCATCCCATTTTTTCTCTCAAAAAGGCACTGCAATGCCTTTGGCGGATTTTACGAACGTCTTTTCACTCGAATTGCGATGTCTTAGGAGGAAATAACCTCTTCGTAAAATGGCTCGGACATTCGTAGACCGATGGGGAACCGTGTTTCAATCGACGTCGGTGCAAGAGTGGTAAAGGGAGAAAAAAAAGCCCAAGACAATGATTATACCATTTTCTCTCAAAAAAGGCACTGAAATGCCTTTGGCGGATTTTAAGAGAGTCTCTTCGCTCGAATTGCGATGTCTTAGGAGGAGGAAATAACATCTTCGTAAATGGCTCGGACATTCGTAGACCGATGGGGACCGTGTTTCACTCGACGTCGGTGAGAGAGTGGTAAAGGGGTAGAGACAAGTAGAAGCGGGGCTCCTTGACATTTAAAGAGAGTGCAAAAGATTTCCCCTTATCAACACTCAACACCTGAACGATAGGGCACATTGCTTGTGAGAGGCAGGTTTCTTGTCGCGTTTTTTCCTTCCCTTTTTCTGTTCAGCCTCTCGTTTGGTGATGCTTCTACTCTAACAGTGATACATTAAAAGACAGACACGACGACGAATAGCTAAGATAGAGACAGAGAGAGAGAGAGAGAGAGAGAGAGAGAGAGAAAGGATGAGAAGGATGTTCAGCATCTCGTTGCTCCCTGATTCTTCCATACTGACATCGAGATAAATGAAAGACAGACACGGCGATGAATAGCAGAAAGAGATAGGAATTAGAAGGGGGAAAGAGGGTGATGAAAAGAAACAGATAAATAGATAGATAGGTAAATAGTTCAAGAGAGAGAAAGAGTGAGAGAGAGAGAGTGTATGTCTGTAGATATATGATTATTATTATCCTAGTTCTATCAGCCCATCAGTACATAAAAATCATTATTTTGCTCAATTCAACGACTCAAATTCAAACTTCAAAATGTGAAGTAGTATCTTTAAAAAGTAGTCCCTTCATTCGATCCCTCTCTATCCCCTTCTTGCGGAAGAGCGTTGGTGATTAGCTTCTTATAGATAGACAGGAAGTTAATTGAAAAACAGACACCATCTCAGCCGTTTGACGATTGCGTCAACATCGCATATTCTTGTTGCCAATTCGCTGTAGAAGAAAAGTCAAGCTGCATTCATCTTATTTTTTGTTATAAGATGAAAGTCTATACAACTAACAAGGAAAACTTACCTCGTAGAAACTTCGTCAATATCACATAATCTGGTTGCCGACTAGCTTTAGAAGCAAAGTCATCTTGTTCATCAAACCTTTTTTTGTAAGATGACATTTCATACAACTAACAAGGAAAACTTACCGTGTAGAAACTTGTCAATATCACATATTCTTGTTGCCGACTTGCCGTAAATGCAAAGTCATCAGTTGCGCATTTTGTCCTTTTAAAGATGTAATTTTAATTAGTTTATATAGCTACAGGGAAGCTTACTGTGTATTAACTTTGTCAACATCACATTCTTGATGTCGACTTTCTGAAATTATTCGTGTGCAGCCGATCCCCCCTAATTTTAGATATGCAGTAAGCAGGAAAAGCTCTATGTAGTTAGTCACTTTTCCAACATCGTATTCTTCTTGCCAAGGGGTGCGGTTGAAGCAATTTTATTATTTTTGTGCAGCTGATCTTTTCTAACATGAAACCTCTTTCGTGCAGCAAACAAGGAAAGCTTACATTGTAGAGACTTTGTGAATATTGCAATTTGCTTGTTGCCGACTTACCATGGAGGCAAAAATCATAATTATATTTTGTTTATCTGATCATTTTAATCCTATCCAACCCGATCAACAGAGTATTGTGGTATTAAAGGCACCCTTTCCTTGCAGTTAAGAAGCGCTTCACAATTTGATCCAGAAAGAAATGTATGAATCGCTTAAACAATGATAAAATGGATAAAACACTTCTAAAAAGTCTAGTTGAGCTAATAAAACACATTCAACTGTCCATGCATTCTAACAAAATAAATCAGCCTTCAAAACATTCTCCAACTGACCCAGAGATGTGGCGGTCTTTAGGATGAATAACATAAAACTAATGTTAACGTTCTGTTCAGAAAGCTTGGAAAGCTCACTGAGTACTGGAATGGAATGCTCCTTAGAGTCTTTGCTACCACCAAATGTGGTGCTAGAGGAATTTTGTTTAGGAGGGTAGTCAGTCAGTCAGTACTTCTCATACTCAGAGACTATGACAATGGCGTATCTGGACCTTGGCGTCAAGGGGGGGGGGGGGGGGGCAAAACATATTGGCATTCGTGACCAATTCGGCAATCAAATTCAGCCAAGAAAATGAATTCGTCGGGCTCCTTTTTTCGTGAGTGGGAATATTTTGGTCAAAATTTCATAATTTATGACGTTTTAACAGAGAATTAGCTAATTCATACCTTGTAATATTTACCTTACTTAACTCAAAGCCAGTTACTGTAATGCATTATGGAAAACTGTTGGGGTGGGGGGGGGGGGGGGGCTGCCCCTTGCCTCTACACATACGCTTTAGTGCATGATGACATACCTTTGGCCCTTATCCGTCATTTTGCGACATAATACATCTTAAGATCCCGGGAGATGATGCAACATGACAGCCTAGTTCATCCTCATAATGAGAAGAAATGTAAATAGAATTTGGGATCTCGGTCAACAAACAGTACTAATAATACTTTAATAACATGATGTAATGCACAGCTGTGCTCATCAGCGTACAGTGCATTTCAATTTCATGGAAAGAGAAACGGTCTGCGGACACTACGTGACGTGGTATTAGGGACTTTGCACGGCGACATAGTGGACTGCTACGTGTGACGTCATTTTCAGGCACTCGCGCAGTGCATTAAAATGACGTCACACGTAGCAGTCCACTATGTCGACGTGCAAATCTGAAAGTCCCTATTCATGCCCGTTGTACACGAGACGTCATTTGCTGACGGAGCACTGCGTCAGCGACTGGCGCAGCCTCTGAGACGCCCATACAATAATTGTGAGCGTGATATTGCAGTACAAAGAAAAACACATGATGCTCATTGCAAGCGGTAATGCCTTGAAATTGCTGATGATTGAAAATTTACTACTTGCGTTTATGGGCTTCATTAGAGGAAACGTTGCCTCATTGTTAAAAGGACACTTCAGCCATTGGCAGTACATGGCGTAAGTGTCCTTTTGGCAGTGACTCATTTGAAATGACGCCTCCTGTAAAACGGGCATTAAGCATTTTTCCACTCTTCGTCTTTTATCTACATTTCTTGTCAAGTATTTTCCCACAAACGCTGCAATGAAGGTGATTGATGTCCTTCGATATTAACTTGATGGATTCTCAAGAACACTTCACATTTTTCATTTTCCATTGATGTGAAATGAATTTGCCCTTCTCCTCTGAAGTGTCAAGGTATTGTTAAGACCCGTGTTTACTAATTGCACTGCTAGTCTAATGTACGAACCATTGCGTGTCTATATAGGTTTCATAACTCACATAAACATTATGTTTTTAGTGATTCGTGGCTTTCATATAGTGACGTAGCATGTGTTCAGCCACGGAGGGGCACCGATTTTTAAGCATAAATACTACTTCCACATCTTTAGTAGATTGTGAAAATCACTTATTATTGATAATTATAGTAGAAAGGTCTCCTAAAAAGGATTGCTCTTTACAGCCATCATATTTGAAATATAGTGGCATATAGCTTGTGTCCAGCCTCTAAGGGGCACCTTACTTATTTGGTGGGGAGGGGGGGGGGGGCACCGTGAACAAGACGTAGCTAAAATGTCGCATAACGAGGCTAGAGAGTGGAGGGGGGGGGGGGTCTTATCGTCGTTTTTCTTTTTCCGTTGTCTTTTTCCTCTGTCTTTTTATTAACGATTGCTCTTTAAATATATTCATATTTGAAATGTAGTGGCGTATCTGTTTGCTGTGCATGTTATCTTCAGCAAAACTGAGTCACTATCTTTTTTTGGTTTTGAAATATATATTGATCAGTTCTTATGTACACCTTTCAACTGTCTATTCCATGCAGTTTCTTTCACATTGTAATCACATGACCAAATCTCAGCTACATCTTTAAATCGAATCGGAAATACCTTTAAGGGTGTGAGAGAAGCCAAATTACCTTAGGTTACTCATTAACGATGCACTCTTCTCTAAGGCCAAACAATGTTGTCTCCCCTCTCCTTCAAAACGTGGATGAGACACAGATCAATATTCACATGTCTACCTGGAAGCGAGCCCGGTGTTAGAGGGAACAAGACGTCTGTTCGGTGCCAGAAGGACTTTAACTCTCTGTGAAAGTTTGTGACTTAACGCCCTTTCGGCTCCAAACAGACGAAGGCATGTATACGTCTCATTCCTCCTATATAATGTCGCAAACAGAATTTGGAGTTCTCCGGTCGTTATTCTAGCCGCGTAGCCTTTGTAAAGTGTTTTATAGAAAGTGGAGTACTACTGCTCCAGGTTGCTTACGGTAATGCAGTTGAAGAGTATTATATTGTACCTTCTCAATCATGTTCTTAGCGACGCGCTGCGAATATTTTGCCTGTGGCAGTATTTTTATGTTTTTCTCGCATGTAATGTAAGCAGCCATGCATATATTACAGTGTTCATCATGCGACCTTTTCTACAACATTTCGACACGATCGCAAAGACTCTTTGAAAAATCATCCCAAGACCGTATTTTTTAAATTTTGTATAGTATTGTCTACCCATTATGAAAGCGTATTACGTAATCCAAACATGATTTCTATGGGATATAAAAATATACTTTTGAGATTGCCTTTGGTTTGATTTTTCTTAAAAGTCTGAGCGACTGTGTTCCCTATTCTTCTTTTCTTTAAAGAAAAGCGTTTAAAGAAGAAGAAGAAGGAAAATAAAAGTGAGAATAAGAAAAGTAGAAGAAGAAGAAGAAGTAGTAGAAGAAGTAAAAGAAGAAGAAGAAGAAGAATAAGACGTAGAAGAATTAAAAGAAGAAGTAGTAGAAGTAAAAGAAGAAGAAGAAGAAGTAAAAGAAGAAGAAGAAGAAGAGGAGGAAGAAGAAGAAGAAGAAGAAGAAGAAGAAGAAGAAGAAGAAGAAGAAGAAGAAGAAAAAGAAAGTGAAGAAGAAGTAGTAGTAGAAGAAGAAGAAGAAAGAGTAATAGAAGAAGAAGAAGAAGAAGGAGAAGAAGAAGACGGTGATGATCAAACAAAATAGAAACATACAGCCTGGAACAGTTGTCACCGCAGCAAATGTCGGACCACCTTTCGAAATATATGTACATTCAACCACGAACTCCACTACTATATATCTCTATGAGCTAGCTGTGGAAATACACACATTCAGATGAACATTAGCGTTCCGGATTTGATTAGCCTGACAGCCTGCTGTCAAGAGCGTTATTTCAGTTTATTTCCCCAGCGTACCACAACTCTAATCGCTTTATTATGCACCCAGTATAATCCTCCAAAATAAATCTTGTTAGGGAAACTCTAAAGCAATATCTCAGGCAACCAATAATTGACTGGCCAGGGTGTGAGCCTAGATAAAAAGGCTCATGGGTCATGAGATGGCGAAATGGGGCTGTATTCCGAAAACAGTTTGATCTGTTATGTAAGGGAAAACGATATGAGTTCCCATAACGTGCTGAAATTAGGCGTAACCAACATTTGCCATTGGTGCTTTAAAGATAAACTTTAGTACTGGTAATGCGATTGCATTGTGAAAGAAAAGGTGTGGAAAGGATCAGAAACAGTTGATCATGTAGCATGTTAAGTATTGGTGTGCACTGTAAGGTTCTGGAGTCATCAAAATCATAATAAATTTGACCGAGTCTTGGTAAAGTAACAAGCACTCACATAGAAAGCTATATATGGGACAACACACATGGTGTCGGGGCTAGTACTACCTTGATTTCCTTGTATTTCTATGCTCATTACTCAGCCAGTATACATTTTCTTCCAAAATTGTTTGGCACATGTCATTTATTTGTAATCTTGAACATTCAGTGTAAGTTTCGTTTGATTCTGTGAGAATTTTTTTTTTTTTTTTTACCAGTACTGGAGTTTATCTTTAATATGCAGAGGTGTCCTTGAACTTAACGCGTTGACGTCTTCGAAATGTCTTCTCAAGTTGCTGATTTGATAGAAGAATTTCCCACTCACTGACTGAGGTCATTCCTTGTGCTTTGTTTTCTTTTATTTCATCCAGCTGTTCCTAATTCTACAGTTTTAAATGAACACCGTAAAGAGTAAACGTTTCGTTTTCCCTCGCTGTATAACATTATTTTTTTCCCGGTGTTCTTGTAGTTAGCCATTTTTTAATTATTTGAGACAGTCTGTTGCATCATAATGATACATGTACAGTGCTACTATTTTTTATTAATATTATTATGTCACACTTTGTAGTGGCACATGATCAGCTTATTACATAATTCTTACACGATAGCTCACCATGCCTAAAGCAACTTCTAATCATGTGGCAGCAATGACTTTTTTAAACAATGTTTATAACTCATAAGCTAATCGGATTACATAAGCAGAGACATCACAAACGCGATGCCTATTTCGTCTCTGGTTTTGTTTGATTGTCATGTTTTCTATTGTTATTATCCTAAGCAGCGAGCAGTGGGTTCATCATAACAGTTTGTTGCCGTATATTATCTACTCTTAGAAGATTATGAAGCGGATCCTAATCAAATGATTGGTTGAAAGCGTATACGTGACCAGGCATTTATTTTGCCTAACACGTAATTTTACTAATGACCGGTCATTAGTAAAGTCATGTTATAAAACATCGTTTTATAAAACATCATCTTATAAAACAAATGATACACATCATTTTGTTCCTTTTATTCCCTCTTGTTTTCATGCCATTGCCCTTTTCATCAGAACATTAAATTGTTTTCACTTCGTAAACGGTCCCTGGGGATGCGGTCTTGATTAAATACAATACATAGTCTCTGCTTTCCGCATAATCACGTCCATATAAATGTGAAGCACGTATCGCTCGTAATATGCATACAGATACGATCGATGTTTATCGGGACATGAAATTGATTCTTTAATAAAAGCGACGTGGTATACATTCTTATAATCGGCGTCTGGCAAACTATGAACAGATATTATTTCTTCTTGATAGATTTCTTGTGGTGCTTGTGAGTACTGGTAACGTCTTCTCATAAAATGTAGAGGAAAATTATTGTGAACGAATCTTGCAAATCTCAATTGTTGAAAAGTAAACGAATATTGATAGGAAGAATGAAACTTCTGTAGTCGATTAAACTGCAAATAAAGCCGTTTATTTAGTCGTTTATTTATTCACCTTATTATACTAATAGAGTAAGTATATACTTGTAGGTTATTAACAAAGTCCCTTTTGCAGCCAACATCAAATTCTGTAGAAATTTGCAGGAAATATGAATATGTCATGTATGTCCTATATGTGAAATTTAAACGTTAGAAGTCTCCTACTATTCAAATTATGCAAGGAAACCTGTTTACTTGCTAGATTTCACCGTCAGACACTATTGAGTGACTGACTGGCTTTTTTCTTCTTTGGTATTTTTGACATTTCCAAGCCCCCCCCCCCACCTCCTTTTTTTTAGGGGAAGTTGTAAATTAGTATTATCTTTCAAATGCCGTTGGAATTTAACCTTTTCATTTTTTGGGCCCTGCAAATGGGACATAGTACCTTTTAATAAAGAGTATGGACACGGAGTCAAGGACTGATAGAATTGATTTTTGAACCCAGGAGTTATTTTACTGCTGAGCAATCATGCCGATTAATTTGTTTGTTACTAGAAACATACACACACACGCCCACCCCGCACCCTTTATACACTCCTCCCCTCACACAAACACCTCAAACGGAATAGAATACAGAAGGATAAAGTTAGAATAAATCATGACGAGAAAAAAATGATGATCGTAAAAGAAAATGACAAATTGAATTGATGATTCACTGCAGTGCTCCAATGTCATTTCCGAGTTCAAATTAGATTTGAAGACTTAAAGAAAAACGGGAAAAAATTGAGGGAAAAAAGAAGAAGAAAAAGACAATTGGATGAAAAACTTAAGAAGGGTGGCATACAGCAGAACACGCGCGCGGCGCCACGCCACGCCCATTGTGTTGCAGTGCTGGAGTGGACGCGCTTTCTTTATACGACAGCACGAAATTGTGTGTGGTATATAGAATGCCTCTCGCTTCGCATTAAAAGCATTCGCCTTCCAGTCAGGCGCCAGGCTAGCAAGCAGGCAATAATACTCGTGGATCTACGCTTAGCTTTAAATAGTTCGCATTAGAAGGTATACATAATCGTTATGTTCTTTATTTTTTAGTGGTTATGATTATTATGGATGATAGACAATTACCATGGAAAATGTATACAATTTGGATGCGTCTAATTTGATTCGATTGCTTTATGAGAGGTTTTAAAGTGACCACCTTCCGTTAAAGTTTACATAACTTTATTACGTGTGTAAGTATAATCTCCTTTTATATTATGACAAATGTTATGAATTTTGCGAAACAATGTCGTTTATTTATCAATGCATATCATGCCATTATGCATTTGCTGTAATCTGTTAAGGCTCCGTCAGCTTTTACTTCACGCATTGAATTGACATGGTAAGAACGATGATTGTCTAAGGAACGATAAGATTGAGACGAGGTGGATTATGCAGCATCGATTCGTATCCATCAAAAAGCCCCAGATTCTGAGCTTCTAACTTATTTTAAGAGCCGAATTCCAATAAGGATGAGTGAATAAACTCATAAGATCTGTCAAAGTGGCGACTTGCTTCCATTTTTTTCTTCCGCCAGAAGGATTTTTGTTTCCCCAGAACTGCTGAAACGATTGGAGACTGATGTTCTGCAATGCTTCCGGCAAGGCTTTTGATTCGGGTTTTGTTCTGCTTGTGTATTAGCTTGAACTATGTGTCAGCGTTCCATACAATTTTGACAAGTTGCTATCCTTAATCCGATGAGAGTGAAAATGAAATTATTGAAGTGACAGGGAGAAAGAAAAAGAGAGGGGAATGCTTTTGATTCGGGTTTTGTTTTGCTTGTATATTAATGTGAAATATATGTCATCGTTTCATAAAATGTTGACAAGTTGCTATCCTTATTCCGGTGAGAGCGAATATGAAGTTATGGAAGAGACAGGGAGAGAGAGAGAAAGAAAGGGGGAGGGGAGTGAAGGAAAAGAAGAGGAGGAGGAGGATCAAGTAGAATTTACACACGCCTATATTAAAAGGGTACAGAAAAGGACTAAAGAAATTGGTCAGTTATGACTATTAAGGCTACGTTAATTATTAAGCAAACATCACTCACATAACATAAATACACGCACACTCACACACACCCACACACACTCGCACCATATCACACACACATTATGCCTTAGAGAGAAAGACAGAGAGAGAGAGAGAGAGAGAAAGAGAGAGAGGGGAAGGGAGCTTTAGGTTGAGTTGGTCCATTTAATAGGAGAAACATTCTCTTATATCAGTGCCATGAAACATTTCCCGTGCAAAACCACATACAAATACGTTTTTACCGAGAAAGTGCTTTTTGGAAAGTAATAAATTGCACCAGAATACATCGTCAAATGAACCATAAACTCACCTTTATTACCCTTTCCCCATTTCCCCCGCCCTTTAAAGTCTCATTCGATAGCAAACAGATAGGTCAGACCTAATTGCTACGCCGCAATCAAGTGACCAATGCACTCTCTTGCAGTCGTGCAGATACAGGCTCAGTAATTTGTCGAAAATATTATCCAATCTCGATCGCAAATTGAATTCGCAGATTTATTAAGAGGCATAGTTTTCCTCCACGGAAGAAGGACTGCTGTGCACCCGTAATTTCCCATGTGTAATCTCAGTTATTGATACTTCACCGCACTGTGGTGCCATTGCCCCAGCAAGCTGACCCCTGTGAATTGCAGTATGAGTGTGTTTTCCACGAAATTCGGTGGTGAGATCATCAACAGGCAGTTCTCCTTCCTCGAAGACGTCACATATTCTGTTTTTTTAGATAAATTTGGTTAACCAATAAGTCCAACGGATCCATCATTCGGTATTATTTGTTTATTATTTTGATATATAGCTAAAACATGATCTTTTGATTCATTCGCGATTACTATTGATGCTTTTTTAACTCCTTTTGTGGGACACAACTCTTCTCCGTTCGTGTTGCGTACGATTTTGTTATTATTAAAACTAATAGGAAGCTTTTACCTCTAATTTTTCTTTAACAGTTTACATGCTGCTCATTATAATCCTGTATTCATTCAAGAAAAAAATATAAGAGTACAATTAAGGATGTTGAAAATACTGGCAATGAGTATTGCTAAATTATTGTATACCATTCACTTTTTTCCTTCATTTTATGGTTACTTCAGATCTCTTGTAGTTTTAGAATGTGCCTGAATTGTGATTATTGTAATTATAATGTGTTTACATTTTAAGTCAATAGGAACAATTCAAACGATTTAATTCATCCTGAGATTCATTTAAGATTCGCTTTTCGATTATCCCGAGGTCGGGAGGCGCAGGTGACGGCTAACCAATTATCGTAAACGCATAGGATCGCAATGTCTCAACTCGGGCATTTGCAGAAACCCTAGTCCCATCTGTAAACATTCGTGTGTCCCTGGATAGACTTACCGTTTGCTCAAAGCTAGAAGGGTGTTAAATTATATCACTTCTTTGGTCAGGGTTTATTCCCTTCTGGTTTTCAGCAGATGATACATTCACGTCTCCCTGTGTTGGCTAATGAGAATTTCAAGGGCATTCCTGCTCGATTTGTTCACCCCAATAATTCTGTCTCGATTGTTTAAGGTGAGACACTCACCGCACTCTGAATGATCAAAGATTGCATCGGCACACACTCCCCTTGATTGTCGTCTGTTAAAGGTAAGAAGGGTGTACATGTTACTACCTTCTGGCTCAGTTTATACGATGCTCCGTGGCTGTCGATGCTAGAACGACATTATCTTGACGTCCTTTTAGCTCTAAACAGCCGATATTCTCCGTGGGCGTTGAGAGCGAAAATGGCATTATTTTAACGCCTTTCTGGCTCTCCACAGAGGTCTATTCTTGGCTGTTGACATCAGAATGGGAAAACGTCAACATCCTTCTGGTTCTTAGCAGACGTCATCATTTCATATGTCTTTAGGTCTAGAAACATATTGCTTCAAGACTAGACTGATTAACACATGGCACTCATTACTACAGAGGTGCCCGGAATAGCCTGTTGATTATTTCATCTGATTATTTGGTATTTATAGGTTTACCATTTTGTAAAACAGGTGTATTAATTTTGTTCGCAATTTGTATTACAAGTATCTACCAGATTGTAAGACAGAGATGTTTTGTTTGAAATTAAGAACATCACGTCCATACAGTACGGGGACCATACCCAATGCATTGTAAGTGAATACACACAAGTAACACACGTGGTCAAGCATTCGTCCCAAGTAGTCAATGTTCATAGATATTCATCCATATCAGAGCAAGTAGATAGAAGTGTAGTTGATATGTTTGAAAATGATTATACAAATCATTATTAAGTCTCGCCCTCACTAATTCAAGTACTATCTTCAGCTGATGTGAACATGTTGTGCTCTTTCATTACAACGATAGAGAGAGTGAGAGAAAGAGGGAGAGATAAGGGCAGTGAGGGAGGGACTGAGAGAGAGAAAGAGTGAGAGAGAGAGAGAGAAAGAAAGAGATGGAGAGGGGGGGGGGGGGGGGGGGGGTAGGAGGGGAAAGGGGTAATACGTATATGAGTATACGAGAATGTGACAACATACTCGATGGGTCTAACCGGTACCCTATTATTCTTACCAAAATACATATAACCGGAATCATTAGTCAGTACCAGCAGCAGTTTTCTGTGACCACTCTCGTCTATCTCTCTCCAATACGCCGACCCCATGCGCATCCCTTGTCCATGTCTTCCTACCCTCTCCAGTCCATTCCCCCCCGTGGCCCCTTTTCGCCCCACCTTCTCTCTCTCTCTCTTCCCCTCTGTCCCTTTCTCACTGCCCTCCCCCTCTCTCTCCCTCTCTCTCCCTCTCTCTCTGTCTCTCTCTGTCTCTTTCTCTTTCCTCCCGTGGCCCCTTTTCGCCTTTCATCCCCTCGCTGATAGGTGAAATCAATGTGTTCATGCAATGCCGACGTCAATTAATCACGTACAGTATGATACGTTCCTGACCCCTGAAGGCTGAGAAACCAGGGTATATACACACTTGTCAACCTTCATTTTACTCTCGAGATGCCTTTAAAGAGAAGGTTGAGTTCTGGGAAGAGGTGAAAAATAATTTGTGAGTGTTATCATTGTATTCTGCAAGTGCGGAAGAACATCAAATAAACGTTTCTTTCACAATGCAATCGCATGACCAGAACTCAACTTTATATTTCAAGGTACAGTATTCCTTTCCCCCTACAACATCTAATTGTATTTTTAGAACTCTCATCTTGATATGGAGACTTGTTACAGTTAAATTTCGTGGAATTTTAGGCGAGCCTTTAACCAGTTTTTGAGTATGGGGGTCCATATGTTTATTGTTATCTGTAAGGAAATCGGCGATTCTCGAACGAAAAATTAAGTCTGTCTTGAGATGGGTTTCGTCAACGATTAATAATTTTTTCAGGACCCCTCAGTCCTCCCTCTCTCTCACATGGTGCATCCGCAAGCCTACTGTAGATTAATTATTGGTCAGATAAATTAATGACAGGTTCACTAATTTGAAAGTAGGATAATTACTGTTACGCCTGGTTCCCCATCATTTGCACCTTTCAATGGATTTCAAATTTTGCTTAGAAATACTCTGGGAGTTATTAAATATATTTGTGGCTTCCACCCAGTAAATAAGATCGATTGATCGATCTGTATCAATAAGGTCGATTGATCAACCTGCATTGAAAAAACACAAGTCAGAAAAAATCTTGGAACCAGCGGGATTTTTACTGGGTGGAAGCCACAAATATATTTAATAATTGAAATTTCTCCCAGGAAGCATTACATTTATAAAAAAACTCTGGGAGTTGTTGTTATGGTTTTAATGCTTGTAATGCTGGTCCATGCCAAATTGTATGATCTTTAAACAAAATTCGTAAAAAAGGGACGCACAATACCTTTAACGTTTTGTCTTCATTTTGTTGGCGTCGGAGCGCTGAAAGAATTTCAATCTATCTTGATCATGCTGATGCGATAGTCTTCACTGATGGAGCCGGATTTCCGCTTCATGTTTGAAATAATGGATTGTCTGCCGTGTTTGTTTATAATGTAAAACCAAGAATGTGTCAACCATCATCTCTGCATATTTGACGTCTTATCATGCTCTTTAATGATTTGTTTCTCGCCGGCACTTTTTTTTCACTATAAAGAGTATATATATATATTATGTGCGTAGGACTGAAGAGTGAGTAGGTGATTAAAGTCACTGAGTAGTCGGCTATCATGGGGAATTCGACACCGTTCGGGTGTTTACCCAATAACAGGTGTTGTCAATCACCAGGGTTAGCCTTGAGTTTTATGACCATTAGACCTTATGTAATGCTTTGCTTTTCCTTCGCCCGAGAAATCTCCGAGCATGCTCCGAGAGACTAGGGGGTAATTCTTGACGGGCCAACGGGTTTGCTGTGTGCAGATTTGTACTCCCATTAATGGTATTTCCACCAAGTCTGGTGTCAGCGAATTACGACCTTCTGCACATGGAAACTGACTACCCACTCCCTTTAACAACATAATGCCGGAGACTAAACAAATAAAAAAGCATGAAAAGAGAATGTGACGTCTTCCAGGAAGGAGAACTGCCTGTTGATGATCTCACCACCGAATTTCGTGGAAAACACGTCAAAGATACAGAAGTGATTGTTAAAATGCATACGAAAACACACGCGCGCACACGTACACACATACATATATAATAATATATTCAACATTTTGTATATGATTGTATTGTAAATACTCGTATTTTTGTCATGTTTAGCAGTTGCAGTCCACTTACGATTATATTTATGTAGTGTTGGGGATCAACTGTGTGTGTTTGCGGTATGTACACCTTCACAATCGCACACTATTTTCACTACTTTATAAATATGTATTCAAATGTTTCTATCCAACATCTACATCTCCTGTCCTCCGCCCCTTGCCTTCTGTATATACTTTATTGGGCCATACACTTTTTACTTAGATTTTACCCTTGTCCAACTTGATAGACAGCCATGACTTTTAATTTGAAACAGAATTCGTAGACAGCAGATGTGCATGTTGTACGTACCATGACGATATATAGATTTAATTCAATTAATTAAACATTTGATGTCACGAATCAGATGGGACCTAGAAATTATCGGTGCATATATTGCATCAAAGAAGACGGGAGAGCGGATTATGTGAAGTTCATTGCAGACTGAGCTTTTGGATGGAGAATTTTATTTTTTAAAACGACACAAGAAACCCTTTTAAGGAGGTTACCCTTCTGGGAGATGATTATTATGATGATGATGATGATTATGTTGATCATTTTTCTCTAAACATCTTTCGAGGCATATTAAAATAACTAGTACTTACAACTTACAATCATGGGTGTCGATCCCGGGGGGGATGGGGGGATATATCCCCCCCCCCCCAATGTTTCAGGTGGGGGGGATGGCCTGTACAATCATCCCCCCCAATAATTCACCATCAAAAAAAAAAAAAATTAATGATGAGAGCCCGGTGAGAGTAATTAATGGTTATTACAAGATGACCATCAATATACACATTTTGCTATCTCATTTTCATAATACATACGTAAATGAGACAACCGTATATGAGACAAGAATAAATTGAATTCTCGCCCAAATGGCTTCATCAGGAATTGATGAATTTATTAAATTTATTCAATCAACAGCATCATAGAAATGCAGTGCGCCAAATGCAGAGCCGCAGCGTTAAAAAGCAACGAGCTAACTGTTAGGCGCGAAGCGCAAAAGTGCAAAAAAAAAGTAGAGAGTGGGAGAGAGAGATAATAAGAGACAGAGAGGAAACAGGTGCGTAGCCAGGTGGGGGTGGTGGGGAAGTCGCTCCCCCCCCCCCCAAAAAAAAAAAAAAAAAAAAAAACGCCGGCCAAAAAAAAAAGAGAGAGAGAAAGAAGAAAGAAAGAGGACGTAGGAAGAAAAAAGATTAAGAGTCGAGAACGGTACAACGCATCGTCATCTTTAAAGCTTCCGCGCTTCGCGCGGAAGGGGGGGCCGGGAACTGAATTCAGAGAAGGATTAAGATTCGAGAATGGTATAACGAATCGTCTTATTTCTTTAATAACATAATGAAATGTCAGAGCTTCCGCGCTACGCGCGGCGGAAGGGGAACTTGATTCAAACAAGGATTAAGAGTCGAGAACGGTACAACGAATCGTCTTCTTTCTCTAATAATTTAATGAAACATCAAATCTTCCGCGCTTCGCGCGGGATGGGGAACCCCCCTCCCTGCACCCACCCCCTAGGGAGCGAGCTTCGCGCGCTCTGTAAGTGTAACTGTAACCCATATTCTCTGAAATGTTATCTTTATTGAGGGTCGACTTGAAAAAAGTTAAAAACTTGTAAGGGAGGGGGTGCAACCTGCCACACGCTTCTACCTCTTGCCTGCTTTGATCCATTGCCGAAAATATTTTGACACCTATCATCCCCCCCAACCACGGATACAAATCGACACCGTTGCTTACAATACATGTATAACAATTTCATGCGACCATATCATATACAGAATATGAAACAAAATTAACAGGATATGAACCATAAATTGAAATATGTTTTTTGCTCCGTTTGTATCAAATTTGTTTTTATTGATCTTCAACTGAGATACGTGCGAATTTCTGCCTTTAATCCTGTTACCAAGTATACAGCATGCGTCTTGTGTTTTTCTAATCTAAAATGTTCTAAAATGATAATATCTATTAGTAATGAATAATAAAAAAAAAATTAAAGTAAGATTGACAAGTTCAATTCTCTTCTCTCTATTTCATGGCCTACTATAAGATTTGTTCGTGTTACTGATCGTGATGATAATGATGTTAATGTTTAATCTGATGGGAATGCCCTTAATACGAGAGGAATAAATTATACTGTCTTAAGCTTTTACTCAGCAACTTATACGTCTTTGTTGTACAATAGCTATATTTTACAAATCAAAAGTTATTACTGAATACTATGTCTTGATGCATTTATTATGATTTTGTTTTAGTAGTAAAATCGGGAGTTTTTAAGACAAAATGAAAGAGAAAATTAATTTATCCTAGTCAAATAATAATAATATTAACAGTTATGATAATAATAATGATGATGATGATACTACTAACTAAAACTATTATACTACTACAACTACTACTACTAATGATTTAATAATAATTTTAGTCGTTCTAAATCTTGTCAGCAATGAACTCAGACAAATTTCCATTGATCCTCAACCTCGAGGAAACGGCCAAAATAACAACAACAACAACGACAACATCAACAACAACACCAAAAGTAATGAAAATGGTAATAATAATCATGATGATACTAATAGTAACAATATCGATTATTTAAGAGCTCTAAAAATAAAAGTTACAATTGATAGTGCTTACAAAATCAGAGAATTGACAGAGAAACATAAAATACATAGATTCATAAAACACGTTCAAAGTCTCACATTCTATTACCTACTCAAGAAGTATGGATTACAGAATTTTATCAAAGTGATACATTTATTTCTCTGATGCAAAGTGGGATGTTGTTCCACATTTTCCGAAGCAGCTATTGTAAAAACCTTTTTCTTTTCTCCGATAGATGAGAGTCAGGACTTACGAAAAATTAGTTTAATAAGTACTCATATGTGCGGGGGAGAGATTATTTCCCCGTAAAAGCATTGTCTGGTTATTTGATTGGTATTACCATGATTAGTACGTAATGAAAATACCGTGTGCTGTTTATTTGGCTAATGCGAATCCGCTTTTGCCGCGAGTGCATTTTCCAAGACAAGATATTTTCCATCTATATCGCATGAAAACAAATAATTATAATTTAAAAAACGTCCTGAAGAGCGTAACGTTCGATACAATCTTAAGACTGATTAAGGGATCACTAATTTAATTTCATGTAGAAAACGAGGCTAATGTGATTACATTAAACATTTTTAGATTCTACACCCACGCATTAACGATGAAAGAAAGTACATTATGCAATTGCATTGTGAAAGAAACTATTAAATGGAAATGATTAACTATATGACTCAAGATTAATGTTGTTTTTTAAAGGTTTTTTGATCATCAAAAGGTTAACAAATAGACTCGACTCTTGCTTAAAGCAGACATTAAAAAAAAACACCTATATATCAATAGAATGCTTTTGACTTCAGGAATTCGGAAAAAACATTTCATATTAATTTTTGTTTTTAATTAAGTCGTAAGATTCAATTTCAAATGTCTAATTGTGGTCAAATATGAATGTTTAGGAAAAAGATGTGTTTCACTTTCTTTAGATCATAAACTTTTATTTGACATGCAATGTTTATTTAAATCAATGTCTACTTTAAAGTCGCACGTTCTTAAAGCACTTTACACAATATTCGTATATGGAACTAGACTCACAACATTATTTTCGCTTCTGACAGAACTTAACTTTCTCCTCAAATTAATTTACTCGGCGCCTTCTTGCAGCAAATAAACTAGTTAGCGCTGATAACATATTACGGCGCCTTCGGTGAAAGTAATGTGCATTCAATACTATTAACACTTTGTAAGAGGGAGATAGACAGGCATATAGGGGAGGGAGGGAGAGAGAGAGAGAGGGAGAGCAAGAGAGAGGGAGGGAGAGAGAGAGAGAGGGAGAGGGAAGGGGGGGGGATAACAATAGATTGATTTTATTTGCCAGAGGCGTAGCATGGTCCAGACATTAAGGGAGCACTGATTTTAGGAGCGGAGAGGGAGGGGGGGGGGGGGGGGGGGGTTTCAGGGATGAGGAGGAGGAGGGGAAAACGGTTCTTTCCACGTGTAAAAGCCAATGGCTGAGTGAAAGCAGGGTGTATGTCGAATCTTGTCTTATCATCATCTTTTCACTTTACATTCCCATATCCCTTTTCGCTCTCTCCTTTTGGTATTTTATTTATGAAAAAAAGAAAGAAAATAAACTCGACATACTCAGTCTGTCAATCATGTACTTACATGGGTAATGTGTTAGGTATGAGAGATACTTGTTTTAGGTAGCAATTGATTTTAGGTAAATATTGATTGACAATATGTTTTTATTTCCACTAAAAAACCTATGCAGGTGCGCCAGTACACTCTAAAAAACTAAAATATTAAATCATCATTCAAAGAGACCGAGGAGTGACCACTTTTCAAAAGGTCAGATTAACACTTTAACATGCTGGATTCAAAGGTTGTTAGAATTGTTAATCTTACATTTTGAAGAAAAAAAGGTCACTCTTCGGCACTTTTGAATTGTGATTTAACATTTAAAAAAAAAAACCTTTTCCTCACAATTTTAATCCTTAATTAATTTTTTCCGTTCCTTCCTCCCTTTCCTTCCATCTCTCCTTTCTATTCTCATGCCATATTTGAGTAAGAGTAATTTAAAATGGCTCTTTCCCTGCGCGATAATTGAACGCCAAATATTCAATGATTCTCTGTTTCGCTTTCAGCAGACACGCCAGACGACGCCGGGGAAAGTGGTAAACATTTCGCGCGGTTCGTGCTTAAGAGCGTTTGACGATTCCCCGTCTCGGTGGAATTAAAATTGGTTAAAAAACAAAAACCTTTATGAAGATAGATTCGGGGCAGAAACCTAATAATAGCAAGATGTATGACTGAGATGTATGACTTTGCGGGGATGATCGTTAACCGTGCCTGTTGCTTGAAAACTTGATGAAAGTGTTTGATGGTGATTAGTCGGATAGCGTAACACAAAAAGGGAGAAAATATAGGGGTGTTTTGTGTCAAGTCGTTTCATAGTCTTTGCAGATGTGTTCTTTAAGATTGTCGCAAAAAGTTTCCTCTTTTCTAGGAAAGTACTTCCGTTTTCATGTTTCACGAATATTGTGCCATTCTCCTTTAATTGTATAATATACAAATCGAAAATGATGCCACATCAGTCGAATTTTTGCTGCTCCTCTTTTTATGTCACAATATCATTCAACGTAGTATTCGAAGATCGGGTCATATTTATTTACTTATTAACGAAAACAAAAACAGATCACAGATTTTCTGTTTTCATATCGCTTTTCACCAAAATTTTCCCCTTATCTTCTTGATATAGAATTGAAAGTGATGCCACTTCATTAGAAGTTTCGCTGTTACTCAATTTTGTTGGTGTCATTTATTCCCGATAGTATTGGAGACCATTTCGTATTTATTTCTCAAATTGTATCTTTTCCGAGCGCTTTTGTTTTTATATTGCTCTTAAGCACATTTAGCAAGCCATTCACCTCTAATTTCTTAATATATAATTGAAAGTGATGCCACTCCATTCGAAGTTTCGCTGCTCCTTATTTTTGTTGGTCATCTAGTCCCGTCCCGGTAGAATTGCAAGATCAGTTCGTCTTCCGGTAACCCTACCCTTGATTTATTCTCACAAGCCACTAAACCCATCAGAAAAGACATCCATCACGAGAGTTAGACGCCTAGTTTGATTTTGTTTTAATCCTGAAAAGAGACAAGAATTCATTAAACAGGAGTGATGCAGGAGTGATGATGAGGAAGATGGAGAGAAAAAAGGAGCGAGCGTGGAACGAAATTAAGATTATGGGACTGCTAGTAAGTGATTCTTTGAATTATGTGCTTAAGGAGGATATTGTTGTAGAAAATAAACATATAAGGGTCAGAAGAAATGGAGAAACAAGTGTGAAGAAAGAAGGAGGGTTGATGGGGAAGGGAGAAATGGAAGAGAAGAGAGGGCAGTGGGATGGGGGGGGGGGGGGGAAACAAATAGAGAGAATTAGAGAGACAAAGAAAAGAAGGGGATCGAGTATGAGATAGGGAGAGAATGTACCTCGACAATACATTTGAAATGTAGAATAAGTATAAGACTTATATAAAAATATTCTGACGTCGGTCAGATGTCTGTCAGAATTAATATGTGCGATCAGTTTAAGAGAGAAAGAGAAATGAGAAATGTACTACAGTTGAAGGGGGGGGGGGGGGGTAGAATGTTGGTTAATTACTCCTATACACGTTGAAATTTCATTTACATTAAGTACAATTAACAAATTTAAACCCCTTTTGAATTTAATTGCTTTTACTCTTAACGGATACCCGTCTTTATCAATTTGCTACATCCGTGGTTGATCTACATCGTACACCCGTCCAAACTCTGCTCTAATTCTTATCAAGTCTGCCATGTTTTGAATCATTGGGGGCTGCCATCATCCTTGTAGATAACGAAGACAAACGCATGTCCCAGAATAGAGGATCGAGATCTTCAATGACTTATAAATCTACGCACTAATGGGCGAGGATTTTCTTAAATCATGTTAAGTAGACATTCGAGAACATGAACGGAAGGTTGAGAGAAAAATACGGCGATCTATTTCCGAACGTGAAGTACGCGTTAGCAGAATAGATTACCCTAATAAAACTACCATGCGTCATACAATGAGCAAGGATTAATGGTTAATGAAAGGTAATAGAGTAAATCAGTGTGTTTGTATAAACATACATTTGGAGTTGACAACTAAATTATTCATACCCCTTAATTTGATGTGTTCTTGCTTTTCATAACTCTAGAATGAAAGGTGGTATGGTTGAATAGGGCCTCTGTTGAATACTCCTGGATGTAAGCCTTAATGTGTCTCATTCTCAAGAAACATAAATCGGAACAAATTTTTAAATTTTCACAAACAAAATAAATCACACAACTTGGTAAGGGTATGAATAATTCAGTTGGTAACAGTAGATGTAAACATATTTTTGTATTCATGACGCCTTTCAGTGATCAAAATGCCCTCTATTACGATAAAAACTGCCGGATCTATTTTATAACAGTCCTCAAACTTATCTTACACAATTTCAAGAGAAGTTAAAGTTCGTTAAAATGGAAGAAATTAAATTCCTCATTCTTTCCATTGCCATGTGGAGGAATACAGAGTAGCAATGTGAAAAGAAAAGAGGGTGCTTTTGAATAACGTCATATAAAACAATACTTTAGACCAATTCCCATACTCAAATCCGTGTCTAGTATAGTGCTTGTCACTTATCATTTTCAGCAAGGTTACTTTCACTGAATTTCTTATGATTTGATGATTCTTAAGTCCATTATTTTGATCAAACATTCAGAACATCATCTCGATTAAAATCATGAGCAGGATTCAACATTGTCTTCCAATGATCAAGTAGAAAAGTCAGCAGAATGGTATACTGGGGTTTTCCTCGGGTCATCTAGACATTAAATGCTTTCGAAATGAAACTTCACGGTCAGAATTCAACATTATCTTTCAATGATTCTCACTTAGAAAAGTCAGCGGAATGGTAGAGCGAGTTTTTCTCGGTTTTTCCTCGGGTCATCTAGACATTTGCTTTCTAAATGAAACTTCACGGTCAGAATTCAACATTATCTCTCAACGATGCTCACGTAAGTCAGCAGAATGGTGGACCGAGCTTTTCGTGTTTTTCCTCGGGTCATGCTCTCATTGATTGGGTGTCTGATCGAAGCTCGTTGACATTTTCACGTGATCGTTGCCGATTTCAAGGCAGATCACGTGATACTCGTTGGAATTCATTGACCTTTTCGAAATTAGTCTAGATGGGCCTGATGGGCATATAGATCATTAGAACTCAACTTAAACTTTAAGGCTGTATTCTTTTTCACACTTCACTTTAAAAAAAAATGTTGTTAAAAAAGTTGTTAAACAGTGAAGTAATAATATCTTTTATTCTATAACATCTTTCATAGCATTTCAGGCAGAGGTAGTTATTCTGTATTTGCTGAAGATTTTTTTAAATGTATCTTAACGCACCATATTTTAGAAAATTAGTCTATAAGAAGGACCTGATGCATAGATCATTACTGTTAAATCACGGAAATAGTGAGGTTCTAATTTCCTCTAGGGTATATTTTTGTCCAAATCATTTGAGACAAAGATAGTAATTCCAGGTTTCCAGCTGATTTATAGGATACTCAGTGACCATAGATCATTACAGTAAAGTAGTGACGTACTAATCTCATTTATGCTATATTCGTCCCATTCAGAGTTCAGAAATAGATAATCATTCAGCATTTGCTTAAAGCTCCTCTAAAGTGTTGGTTGCACCCCAAATCGCCAAAAATTTGATGACCAAATTTTCAATTGTAACATAATGTGAAAGAAGATGTCATTTCTTCTGCAAAGATTCCCCAACTATTGATAAAAGAATACATAATTTGGGATTCATGTTGTACGAAGATAACCTAAATTATGTTTGCTTTCATAAATATTCGACTTCAAACAAATTTGTTTTGAAAATCCTTGCAGAAACGTGGCTCAAATGACATCCTCTTTCACAATTTGATACAATTTAAGTGAAATTTTGCCATCAAATTTTTGGGGCTCCCAACACTTTAGAGGGGCTTTAAGAATCCTAAAATAATTCTGTATTCTTCGTCACAAATATATTTTTTGGAAATATGTCTCAAAGGACCTGATTATTATATATAATCCGAACCTCCTTTGCGCTAAATTCATCTTGAATAACTTCTATATAACATCTATAACTTGTCGACAATTTATAAATATGTGGTGATGGGTAAAGTAACATAAGTTGATGTGAGTGAAATTGTGTCATTCTATCTTCCATCGTATTTATCTCTTATAGCACTTAAGAGAAAGACGTCCATTCATTTTGTGTTTCTGTAGTTTTTTATGTCTCCCTCGTCACAAATAATATTCATTTAAGGGAGTTAAATTCATCTCCAAGGGACTGATGCCAGCGATGGGCATAAATCAAGATGGTTGCTCCTTTTTGCTTGAGTTTCTTATGTCTCTTTCGTCACAAATAATAAATATTTTTGGAAGTGTAATTTGTTTCCCGGGGGTCGATGGGCATAAATCAATATTGTGAAATGTTGACTGACTATAATTTCCTTTATCTATTTAAACCCCTCGTAGGATATCAAACACAGTGTATCATTCTGTATTTATGATGATACAGTGAAACCTGTTTATAAAAACCTCTCGAGGGAGACAGGAGAAGTGGTTTTTATAAACGGGTGGTTTTTCTTTACAGGTTCTTTTACTTAATGAAACCTTATTCAAGGAAAACAAAATATGTGGCCATTAAAGACAGATGGTCTGTCTATATTATGCATGTGGTCATTGAAGCAGGTTTCATGGTTAAAACTAGATTTGTTAGACAAGAAAGAAAGGAAAGGTTGAAGAGCAACAGCACTAAGAAAAATAGAAATAATAACGATAAAAGATGATGATACGACCCTCTCCCACACCCTCCTCTCACTCTATTACATGGTTTTCTGGCATTTCTCAACCTACTGTATAATACGGGCTCCCTCAATGGCCGGTTCGAAGCTACGCCGCTAGTCCGAACCATCTGTCTTGAAAAAATAGGACTCGGAACAAAATGTTGCAGATGCGAAATTCTGATCACCGGCCGGACCGGCCCATCGGGGGAGCAGCCCATCTTAATTCGCATATAACCTTTAAGCAAATGATATCACTGGAGGAGTCGAGCAGTTATTTATTCCCCTGTCCACGTCATGGTTTATGTATAAATCGATTAATTTCAGCACTGGTGGCAAGATCAATATTCTTTCACGGTGGTTTCCAAACGTTTTTGAAGACCCACGAGATATTCGGACTCACGGCTTTCAAGGAGAGCAATAACAACTTGTTGGCGTAGAATATTATTCTTAGTTTAAAGGGATCCGGTAACTTTGTCTTAGATCCTTAAAAAAAATCCTTGATTTAGCTCATGCTGCAATGATAATTATAAACCTTTAGGTCAGTCAGGAACCCCATGACTTTTACAAACCGATCGCCTGTCTGATTATCAAGATATTTATGATTGAAAATCGAAATCAAATTTTGCGTTTGCCAAACGGTTTTAATAACACTACAGTCTATTGGGGAAAAGAGTATGGTAAAACCGGTCACTCAAAGGTTTTTACTTTTTTGAGGCACTTCTTGATCATTTTGAAGCGCAATTTGTTTAGGGCTTCACTATAACACCATATCACAGACACTGATAACACGTAGGGCCGTGCATCTCAGAGTTAAGATTGTTAAACGATCCCTTTAAACGTTCTCGGATGTACATATGGCGATGAACACTTCTATAGATCTCTTTTGTTTTAGTTTGAAGAAGTAATTTTAGGAATTGCCTATCTAACGACCATTTTGAAACACCAGTTGGGTATTACCAATATTTAACAGGAAGACAATCTTTAATTACATCTTATGGGACCGATTGCTACAGATTTTTTGTAGCGTATATTGAAATTATTGTACTTCCACCAATAAATCATACATCCAAGCAAGTCTTGATGACTGTATGACTAATACTTAGAGAGACAGAAGGGGGAAGTGTGTGGGTGTGTGTGTGTGTATGTGTGAGAGAGGGAGAGAGAGAGAGAGAGAGAAAAGTGGGATCAGAAAGACTTCAGAAAAATCAACCTTAGTCAACATTTCTTAGAAACCTTGTGCGTCACCTATAGAATGACAGGGACACGGCAATGACAGATTACGTAATCCAAGCATTGCTTTCGAGTGACAATACAAAAGGGCATTAAAATTGCCCTCAGGTTGATTTGTTGAAAATATTTGCAATAATGGTGCATAGAGAGAGAGAGAGAGAGAGAGCAAAGAAAGCGCGGGGAAATGCAAACAAACATATACCACGTGCTTTGTGATCTACCATAGATGTTAAACTACCATGAAGATTAAACACGTCCATTTGAGAGTAGCATAGGGCATGTTCACAATATAAGATGGTGACATTAATTTAGTTTTTCATAGAAAACTCAGGATGTTATTAATGTATCTGTTTTACATGGGAAGATCAAATCTTGATGCCATCTCGGATTGAAAAAGGACAGGGAAGAGGGGTGGGGATAGGAAACTTGCTTTATCTCCTCATTATATTGCTATGGCGTGGTTGCTCGACACGTGTTCCTGCAACAAAATCCTCCCTGTAAATTTTTGATACTTACCACTTTTTTTCTGGGAATTACAAACTTTCGGAATATTGAACCCTATTTCACCTGCCGAATTATGAACCTTCGGATAAACGAATCTTCGGAATAACGCAACCAGTGTTCGAAATTTTTAACCCTATTTCATTTTCCGCATCACGATCCTATACGGAATAATGATCCGTATTCCACTTTTGGGTTTACAAACCTGAGGAACAACGCAACAAAATAATATTCGAGGATATGAATCCTATATTATTTTCGGAATTGAATACCGTGGAATGGGAAATTTGTGTTTCCGAATTATGAACCTTCGGAAAAACAAGTACCTCTTGATCTAACGAGAGTTTGATAGCTTGAAGCAGGATGGGGGACTCGTTGATCAACCATGCATCATTTAAGATGGGGGTAATTGTTTTCGAGGAACGAAAGATGGGAGAGTTAATGCGGGCACCAATCTCGAGAGCAAGCCTGTCTTATTTTGCTATTTTTGGTGAAGTGATCATCTGATCATAACACCATCAATTGGGTCGAAGAGACAGGTAAGAGGGGTGAGCCTAGTCTTCCGACACAGACTCTATTTAAAGACCGTCTGTGCTAGTTTGACCAGGGGGGTTAGACCTCCCTGCAAGGTCACTGGCAGATGGTTATCTAATCAAATCAGCCCTCAATTAACATAAGAAAAAGAAGATCATGGGGGGACCAACAGGCACCGATTGGGTATTGTTTGCTATATAGAGGGCGCAAGTAGCTATAAGTAGTACAGTGTGGCTTTAACACTGAAACAGAATTCCATAGAGCCTTGAGTTGAGCCTAATTTTGCCCCTTTCGGGCTGTGTCAGGGGCAGCTATAGCACATAGCCTACGGAGCGCAGTAGACCATGAAGTCTACATATTCTTACAATCCAGACACTTTGTACCGTACTACGACGGACAAGGGTTTGAGCGTGCAAACTAGGCCTAATGTGAACCGTACAATGCTGAGCACATCTCATGTTTTGGAGTGAACAAATAGCCAAAGGAACCTAATTGCCCTCTCTGCTTTCCACGGGGGAGCTACGCACCCTCTTCACGCTCTTTGCCCCTAGCAAACAAGAATATTCTTCGCTCTAATAATGTTTGAATTATTGATTAGCAAAATATTATCTCGATCAATACATAAATATTGTTTTGATTGATGTTATTGCGTTTCGTTGAATTCTATTTCTAATGTTTAGGGTGTCGATTTTATGATTGAACATCACTGAAACCTATGAAACTCTTTGCCTTTAGCAAACGATAATGTTCCCCTCTGGTTGTGTTTGAATGATTGAGTTTGCAAAACATGTTCTTGATCAATATATCAATATTATGATACACATATACTTTGATGTTTTAGGATTTCGTTGAATTTTATTTATAATGTTAAAGGTGCTAATTTTACAATTGAATGCCACTGTAAGAAAACATCGTACATCATAGTAAGAAGCTTAACAATACTCGTACACTGAAATTTTCTGTGTTTTCCCAAATTCTATAATATTTTTCAATTCAATTCAGTTCTAACCATTTATTTATTCATTCATTCATTCATTTACCATGTGAATAGACATAGCAATTTCTTCAATAAAATTAATTAGAAAAAATAGGCAAATGAATCCCTGTAAATCCATGTTACTAACCTGAAGCCCTATACTCATAATAAAAAAATAAAAAATAAATAAATTGTGCTATGGCTCGGACTTCCTAATCATTTCGGACGCTGTCGCAATACATTAAGCGTGCTAATTCACACTTTTGATAACCTGCCTCTCGCACCTAGAGTGTCGATCTTCTTTCGCGGGTACCAATTTAGTAAGTGGCTCTCCGCAGTAAGGTTTGCATTTTAAAGGAGTGCCGTATAGCACTCCCAATTGCCTCATTAAATTGCCTGACCTATAGTTAGTTTCTTGGTGATGCTGCTGCTTAGTCGTAATTGAATAAGCATACATACCATGAGTAAGTGGAGATACTAGTAAATTATAATGTCAGTATAAGTAAGTTATATATTAAAGGAACGTTATGAAAAGGTATTGTAAATTACACATGAATAGTGAGCATTACCATAGCAGAAATCAAACAAACAATTTCTGTAAGTTGAATAATTATATGGACGTAACTTTTTTGTGTAGTGGACAAATGTGCTTGTCAACATATACTCTTACCATTTTTACTAATTGCATGGTCTTTCCCCCAGTTATCGTCGCTTATTGAAGTTGCGCGTATATGTGATGTCATACATGACTGTAAGGCCACCATACTGGCTTGCGCTCTTTTATATAGTTATTCCAAAGGTACATTCATTCCAACTAAATGTCGGATAATCCATTTCTCTAATACCATGATTAATTTGCAAGGCCAGTACGTCGTAATACAAATTAAACAGCAGTTTTACTGTCATTAAATTATGTGTAGGGGTTAGTAAACGTACTTTCAATCGTGTTACGAAATCTCCGTATCAGAATTTTGTTTGATAATTATTAGGGAGAGGATTAGGCAAGCGAAGAAGAGAGAGAGAGGGAGAGAGAGAGGGAAAGGGAGAGAGAGGGAGAGAGAGAGAAAGAGGGAAAGGGAGAGTGGTCGGTCTCTTTTTTCATTTGCACTAATGGGAGATAATGAGCGCCAATTATTATGACATCATACATCCCTGCGATATTTTTACAAAGTTGTTTTCTCTGCGTAATCTCTAAAAGAGCCGCTCATTTATAACAACATTCAACATTGCTTTCTAGAATGTTCTGAAACATAGCCTGTGTATGCATACTTCAGCAGCGTAGCATTCATAGCGAGGCGGTACTGGTATCATTCATTGAAGTGTATGTATGTGTGTGCGTGTGTGTTGGGGGGGGGGGGGGCAACGGTCTGGTAAGATGGATGCAATTCTAGAGAACAAGTCTAAACTAATCGAGAGGAGGATGTCTAAGGGAGTCGTATCATCTGTTTTTTTAATAAATATTTTGTTTACCTTGCCTTTCTCTCGCATCTCTTTGTCTTTCTCAATTTCCCCTCTTTTTCGTAAATAGATTTTTTTTCTTCTGCAGGGGATGTGCCCCCTCTAACCCTCCCCCCCCCCCCCCCCCCCCTGTCCACCCATAGCTGCACCAGCGCATACATCTCTGCAAATGTCACCCATTTACCGCACTTTATGCACATGGATAGCAGGGTATATTACTTTCACCGTATCTCATTAGTGATGGTAACTTGCCTCCCTAAATAACTAATTATATTAGTCGGCGGGGAGGGTTGGTAGGGTTCGGGTATATCTTCTTAAAATCGCACTGGCTTCTTAAACAGCCCGAGGCTCCTGCTCAGAGAGTGTCAAAATCCGAAGCACAATTCAGACGGCCAGCAGTCAATGATGCCACGCGAGATGAGACTGGTGCCTGATCATTTTCTTGCACGCCGAACGTACAGTTTCCCCAAATAACTCCATGAGATGACAGTAATGTCGCCACCAAGCTTTTAGATGTACACCACTCTACAAAATGGCGCCTCCGTGTTGGCGCGGTGCGTGCAAACGCCGCTTTAGGCTGCGCAAGAATTAAGTTTATTAGTGTTTAATGAAATCACTTGGGCTGTATTTAAAGAGTCGTCGTTCTCGCTTCCAGCTAAATGTTTCCTTGAGGGCAAAGTGAGCGGGGGCGCGCCAGAAAACAAGCTACTCTTTAAAGAAGTGTAGTTCTTAATTAAAGAATCGGTTAGTCTACGAAGACAGACTGTTTATGTCGCCCCAGACAAAAACCTTTTTGCAACTAAGATGCTTATATGAGCACTGTATCGTTGGAATGTATAGTTCACTCGAAGCGGGTAGAATCGTTAGTCTGTGCACTTAATATCCAAGGCGCTTGAGCGTGATAAATGCATTTCATCTGTATTTGTCGCTCTCAACCCAGGTGTCTTTTCATTTTCCTTGCATGATCTGCATTTTCCTTGCATGATCTGCATTTTCCTTGCATGATCTGCATTTTCCTTGCATGATCTGCATTTTCCTTGCATGATCTGCATTTTCCTTGCATGATCTGCATTTTCCTTGCATGATCTGCATTTTCCTTGCATGATCTGCATTTTCCTTGCATGATCTGCATTTTCCTTGCATGATCTGCATTTTCCTTGCATGATCTGCATTTTCCTTACTGTAAAACTATTAGTATTTAAAAAATCTGTACACCATTTATTATGACGATTATACAAGCTATTACCTTGAAGTGGATTAAGTCTGACAAACTGATTGCTTCCTTGGTACATAATACTTTCCATTTACCTTGTTACGTAACCATTCACTTGTACAACAATCGTTCCTGATAATTTAGTTTTTACTTATTGAAGAGAAATACGCAAATGGGTTGCATTCACTGTTGATGTATGCTGAGAACGGATGGAGTACTAAATTTCTCAAAACATATGTTGGCCTAGGCATAATTAGATATGACGAAATATGCGCTTTGCAAGACAACAACAACAACAACACTAACAATATCATCGGCAATAACAACAGCAACAACAACAACAACAGCAACAACAACAATTATTATTATTATTATTATTATTTATTTATTAACAACAACAATAATAACGAAAGATTCACCAAGTCTTTGCTTCTAAGCAATTTATATCACATGTCCATACACGACTTATGCACAGAATTCTGCCTGACACTAGAAATGTTGATACCAGTGCATTTGATACTGTGAGCGATGTAATGGTTCCCTTGCTTCTCCTTCAGTTCTTGATGTATGGAAAATTCAATTCCTGCGGTCTGTGACTGAGCATGCCTGGAATATGAATTTAAGTGCGATGAAATATGAAATGAAATATGCATGATGAGATTTCGAAAATGTTCTTCTATCCCAGGAATCTGCTCCTTTGAATCGCGATCGTATTAATACAGTCAGTCGGTGCTTGCTCTATACATGACAACGCGCTACAAATATTTGATTACTTTATGCGGATTACAGGAAAATATTAGTTGCGGTGAGTTTCTTTGCGAGTTATATTCTGATTTGTCTATATTTTGTTGTATTGTTCTTTAAGTCAACGCATTGTGCAAAAAGTGTTTTGTTAGAAGTTCTATCTTGTCTATCATGGAAACAAATACAAACTTCAGCAGTTGCAATGTGGAATGAGAGGGGGGGGGGGGGTGTTTAATTTGTTGCCACAATTAGTAGCCAGACAGCCAAATGAAAAATAGAGAGCATACTCAGCATAACAAATGAATTAAATGATAAACTAATTGGTAGCAGGCTATTGGAATTTGATGGCAATTTTCTGTTGCA
>JAVYIG010016383.1:30000-31425 GCA_035222895.1 Strongylocentrotus droebachiensis | reverse complement strand
TAAAAATGAAAAAATACTTTTCTATTCAATTTGTCGTACATATATTCTAGCAGTATTTTAAGGACGAGCATTTCGAGAAATACGGAACCAGCAAAATTTAAATAACTCCTAATTTGTACAGGATCGCATTACTTGGCCCACACCGATCCTTTATTTTTAAACAAAAAGCACTAAAAATTGCCGACTTATATACTATTCAAATAGCTATCATTATGTTTAAGTATATTAATAATCTGCTCCCTTCGTCTTTTGATGACATGTTTAAGTTCAATAGCTCTGTCCATACCTACCCAACTCGCATATCCGGAAACTTTCATCTCACAAACCCAAGACTGTTAATTGCCTCTAAATCAATTCGTCATCATGGTCCAAACATCTGGAATAATCTTTCAGACAATATTAAAATCTTGTTCGACCATATACTCCTTGAAAGCCACTCTAAAAAAACTATCATTCAATCTTATGAATCCCATACTCCAAATTAATATATTCACATAAAATATTCACATTCGTCATTCAATATCCTCATTTTACTCAACTGCTACATACAGCACCAGCACCTGCACCTGCAATGCACCCACTTGATCATATCAATTTCAGTCACGAATCTTTTTATGAGGCCGCCATCAATTTCAAGCCTTACCGCTCACGATGGCGGTCTCCTGCGTTCATTGATTGGGATGATATATTATATTATATGTGTTATATTATATTATATTATATGTGAGAGTATGTATAGGTGTATATGTGTATGTGTATGTATGTATGCATGTGCTATGTATATGTATATATATATATATGTATATGTATGTATATGTGCGTATATATGGATATATATATCTATTAAAAAAGTTTAAGCTCACTTCCTTATTTTGTATTCATTATGTATCATGACTATATTGTTTATCTTATGAATTGTTTTGTATATTATCTTTGTAAACACATTTTATATTATGTATTGTATTATTTTGAACGCAGAAATAAAAGCAAACAAACAAGCAAACAAACAAATAAATTCTCGTTTCCTTTGTTCTTCCTTTTTTTTAAACAAACAGAAGCTAAACTAGTCAAGATGATGATCAAAGTAGCTCTTGTGCTCTGTGCTATTGTGGCAACCAGTATGGTGTGCGCAAAGAATTTTGAAGAGCAAGATGCATTGGACACTTGTAAGTATATAAGTCAGCCAGGGACGCCAATGCTTGAAAAGTTTTGGTCGCCCTCTCAAGAAAACTGTCATAAAATTTCTATAGCAATTGTCAGAAGAACTGTTAAATTAAGACATTTCGTTAACACATAATTTTGTCGTACGATTCTCTTTTACTCGGGGGGGGGGGGGGGGGGGCGGGGCAGTAAGAGTCATGACCACAGGTTTTCCATCCCCTCCCCGAAACAAGTTTTTTATCCACTGTTCAAAAGTTACCCTTC
>JAVYIG010016383.1:0-25000 GCA_035222895.1 Strongylocentrotus droebachiensis | reverse complement strand
TTTTGGGAGAGCAATGAACGACACTTTAAATAATCAAGCAATTGTCGCTGAACGACTCTTTCCATAACTTTAGAGGCGCAAGGCAACAGTGAGATCGGCCTATAATTATTGAAATCAAGTTTATCTCCTTTTTTGTGTATCGGTATTACTTTTGCGACTTTCCATTTGTCAGGCACAACCCCTTCCGATAGAGATTTGTTGATTAAAAAGGTAAAAGATTCAATCATTTCAGATATTGACTCTTTAAGAATATACATAGAAATCTCGTCTAACCCGACGGACTTTTTTGTTTTCATTGACATTACTTGTTTCAAGACAGGTTATTAGCCCTTGTGTATTTTGTGCATAAAATGTCGCTATATCTGCAAAGTGGTTATTAAACTCATTCGCTATAACACTTGAATTTTCTTTCGGAAAAGTGCTGTTAGAAGAATTACAATTACCTATTAAACTTTTGAGTGTTGTCCAAGATTCATTTCTATTGGTGACTTCAGATAGTTTATCACATATGTATTTACGTTTGGATTTTCTTATCTCGGTGGTAACTTTATTTTTCATGCGTTTATAGAGTTTCCATAAGTCATCACTGTTTCTCTTTTTGGCTTTCAGTTTGCTTTATCTCTCTGTTTCATTAAAGTAAGTATTTCACTGTTCATCCATGGGGAGGGTTTTTTTCTCACTCGTATTGTCTATAATGGCATATGCTTGTTAACTACTTCTAACAGCAACTTTTCCCATTCACTAACTGCATCATTTATATCACTAAACTCTTTTACTTTTTTCCAGTTTTGATTACGCAAATCAGACCTGAAAGCTTCTAAATCTACATTTCTCGACTTTCTGAACGATACAAATGTTTCACTTTGGGAAGTATGTTTACATTTCCACACCAAGTAACTGATATAATGGTCACTCATACCATTTTGAATAACACCAAACGATTTCACCTTATCGGGATAATCCGTTAACATATGGTCAACAAGTGTGCAGGATCTATCGGTTACTCTTGTATACAATGTATCATTTACCTGTTTCAAACAATATATATAATTTATTTGATTATAGACTTTCGTATTTCCTTCAAAAGGTTTTTTCGTGATATCACAGTTAATGTTACCCATAATAATGAGTTGCCCATTGAGACCATTTGCAAAAACCAAAAAGTCCTCATAGTGATTAAAAACCTCGACTTTTGAATTTGGTGGTCTATACCAGTTTAAAAAAATAATTGGCTTCGTGTTCTTCAAACAAACTTTTATGCACAATGCTTCTAAATGTTCAAGAGAATCATGACTTACTAAGTTGATATGAATAGACTCATGGACGTAAATGGCCACTCCGTCCCCATTTCTATTCCTATCTTTTCGAAGTAATGAGTAATGGGGTATGTACATTTCACTGTCTGCAATAGAGCTCTCTAATCTAGTCTCATTCATGATAAATATGGAGTCATTAAAAGAATTATCTTCTAATTAAATACAATATACATGAGTTTGTATTGGTCTATAATGCTTCTTTATTCTCACCGTGCCCCTTCTCCCTTTCTCTCGTTCCCTCTCTCTTTCCCATTCTTTCTCTGTCTCCCTTTAGTCCCTTTGCCCCCTTCCCCTCTCTCACCCCTTTCTCTGTCTCCCTTTCTCCCCCTCTACCCCTTCCCTCTCTCTCCTCTTTCTCAGTCTCCCTTTCTCCCACTCTCTCTCCCCCATTTTATGTCTCCCGGCCTTTCTCCCCCCCCCACTCTCTCTCCCCTTTTCTCTGTCTCCCTTTTTCCTCCTTTCTCCCGTCTTTCTCTGATTCCCTTTTCTCCACACTTCCTCATTATGTTTTAAATAAAAGATATTGTCTTCTTTTATTTCTCACATAGGAAGGGATCGTGATACAACATTTGGAACGCTTGATGTCGATTCTTCCTCAAAAAACAATGAAATAAAAGCAAGGAATTGTCAACCTCCATCATGTTTTTGCAACTTCCTTATAATTAGAATCTTCTTTATCACTCCTGTATTGTTAAAATCCTTAAACCTTGTTAATCCTCTAAAATGAAACGATGGTGAGTGGTTTTCATTATCAATACATATTTTGCCTTGACCTCCATGTATCCATTAATTATACATCTTTCCACGGTGCTTACAAATATGTAGGGTTAAAAGTACACCAACCTTAAAATCTAGCATAATACTACATCTTTTCATCATAAGCTTCAAAGTAAAAAAAATGTTATCTCTGTTTTGCTCTTTTTTTCCTAAAGAAAAATACCAACAACAAGACATTGTAAGCATGGTAAAAGGGAAATAACTATTAGTATTGGTAATAATGCTGATAATAAAATCACATGAACTTGCATACCATAGCTAGCTTGTTTGTTTTGGATATTTTGTTAAATGCTATAAAACCAGTAGTGTATGATTGATAGAATATTGTTGGCATGCAGGGAAAATACGAAAACAACAACACTTTGATGAAAAAAGTGTGGGAGGCAAAATTAAAGGTAAAGACCAGTATTGGCAACGCCCCAATTTCAAAAAATGAAATGGAAGCTCTCATTACCAATCATGTGAAAGAATATGTTTTGACTAATACATGATGATAACAAATTTGCCGGGAAACCGCCTACTAATTCATATATTTGGTAAATTTATTTCTCTCATGGTCTGGTGAGAGAGATAGGGTAGTCCCATATACATCTTTCTGTGTATAGTGCTTGTAACTTTACGAAGAATGAGCCAAATTTCTTATCATTTTGATGATTCTAGAACCTTGCAGATGCTAGATGCTAGATGATCGACCTTTTCTGATCGATTCCACAACGTTTCTTTCACAATGCAATCGCATGACCATTACTGGTCTTTACCTTTAAAATAAAGTGAAAAAGGTTGAATAGAAGAATGAAGAGAGAAAGAGAAGAGGGAGAGCACGGGAGAGCACAGAGCAGAGAGAGGAGACTTAAAGAAAGAGAAAGTGAGAGAGAGAGAGAGAGAGAGAGAGGGGCACGTGAGGCAAGGAAAGGGGACAAAAAAAATAGAAAGAGGAGTGATAACAGAAGGGACAACTAAAGGCAGAAAGGGAAAGAATGAAAGAGAAAGATGGGGTGACAAAGGTGGTGCAAGAAATATGCACTTGAGGAGCATTTGAGATGGAGAGAAGGGAGAGGAGAGCAGAGAGGTCGATTTATCTTACCTTTAAACCTATGGCTAGGACGGTCTTTGCATATGCTAAAGGAACTGGCATTTCCTTAAAAGGACGTCACAATGCCTTAAAAGGACGCCACACGTAGCAGTCCACTATGTCGACGTGCAAATCTAAAAGTCCCTATTGCCTCCACCGCGGCTACTTCGTTGCGGAGGCATACAAACGAAATTTTTACAAAAACAAGACAAACAAAATATTACACTGCGACAAATTCGTATGAATGGAATATATAAAAGGAGCACTCTGCATCTTACACCTGCCGATACTTTTGTCTCTCAGAGGCCGACACAGACGGCTTCATGCCCTGTGCTGCCCTCAGGAGGTGGTTTTGACTCACTCTGATCACAAACCCATCTTCTGTGACTGTGTTGTTTGATATCATACCCTGTTATTAATATTGAATTAATGATATGCATTAGGGCAGGTAAAATAAAATGTGTTTCTCATCCGGTCTTTCTTTACAAGGCCCTTACTATTTGTTATTTTTGTCAAGATGGCAGCCATTTATAAAATGGTTGTGGAGACAAAGCTTTTTTGATCATATATTGTATGTATGTACAGTAGATGATATTTTATCACATAACTTTGTCTTCGATTGGTCAAATCAGAAACAAAAATCAGAAATTAAATGATTTTCTCTCTCTTTCACAAGCACTAAATACAGTGCAAAAAGTTAGTGCTTGCCTGTGGTCAATGACTATGTACTACATGTACAAACAAACACATTGGCACAGCGGTATATGATTGTTCTTTAATCAATGTGCAACGTTTAAACTACCGAGTACTAGTATAAAGATGTTAAAAATATCTACAGTGCAAGATGTCAAAATTAGTTGTCAATGACTATGATTATGGGACTTCAAAATTTCAACTACAGTAGCATAGCTACCTCACATTCGACGCCTTCTGATGACGACTTAAAAAGATTGCTAATAAAGAAGCTTGGTTTGGGCTACAGCACTGAGAAAAATGTCATGATTTTACAAGTTTTAGTTTCATACTCTTTTAAATACTGACATGAGGAAAGTTAAACATTCTCGCAATAATACGTGCAGATCTGTATCAAAACTCTTAGTACCTGTTAGTTTGCAGTGGCCTAGGACATATCCGTTTAAAGGCGTAGCTGTGCACTGGTCAACCGCATATAATTATATTGTGTAAAATATGTATCAAGCAAACCTGAGTAAATTTAAAAATCCTTTCCTCATAAGAAAGTTTGAAACTATTCTTTTGGTTTTGGTTTTCCTGCATGTTCATAGAACTGTTCCCTTGTCTAAGGGGATGTAGGATGTTTCCATCTTTTTTATAATAAAAATACATTAATAAGATAAAATAAAGTAGCATCAAAGCAATTATAGTATGAGCATATGCAAGGCTCTTTTCTAAATAAGGTGTAAGAACTACGTACTGTTGCACATTTACATTTTACAAGCACACATTTATAAACCTGACAGTTACAAGTGTTTTTTTTAAATACTCTGATGTAACTTCAAGTATAACTATGATTTCTAAAAAAATAAAAAACAAAAAAACAAAATTGAAAATTACAAATATCGGTGCGGGCGGGTGGGGACGATAATCACGTAATTTTTGTAAATTGGCCTTATTACAATCAGAGCAGTTTACATTTACATAAAATCTATTGATATCAGTTACACTAAAGTATGTATCTGGTTCAACATAATATATGTAAATGTAAAGTATGCTGGATTGTTTTGATCCTCAAACTTATAATTCTATGACATGAAGATACACATAGCACCAGAGGCGGCTCCTGTGAGGAGGGGGGGGGGGGGGGCAGGGGGCACAGTGCCCCCCTTTTTCGAATACCCGAAAGTGCCCCTTTTTACTTTGGAAAATTGCCCCTTTAACTTTGTGAGAAGTCCCCCTTTTAACATAGGACAAGTGCCCGTTTTACTTTGAAAAATGCCCCTATTAATTTGTTAAAGTGCCCCTTCCCCTTTTCACCTCTGATAAGTGCCCCTTTTATTATGACACATACCCCTTTTATTTCGACAAGTTCCCATTTACCATTGCAATAAGTGTCCATTTTTCATTCTCATAAGTGCCCCTTTTAATCTCTAGTTAGTGTCCCTTTTAAGGTACGAGAAGTGCCCCTTTTCACTTTTGATAAGTGCACCCTTCACGTCTGATAATTACCCTATTCAAATCTGAGAGGTGCCCCTATCCTTTGTAAGAATTTACTATGCCCTTTTGAATAACTAGCCCTTTTTAAACTCGGATAAGCACACCTAATATTTTCTCATGTGCCCCCTTTCCTTTCTAATAAGTGCCCCTTTTCCTTTTGATGAGTGCCCTCATTTGAAAAAAGAGACCAGTTCCCCTTTTCACAAAAGCCCCTTTTCACCAATGAAAAGTGTCTCTTTTCATTCTCATAAGTGCCCCTTTTCATTTCTGTTTCTGGTAAATGACCCTTTGCAGGTACGAGAGGGTTACTCCTTTTCACTTCAGATAAGTGCCCCCCTCACTTCCGATGACTGCCCCATTTCAAATGTTAGAGATACTCGTTTTATTTTGAGAATTGCCCCCACCCCCTGATAAGTGCTCTTTTCATCTCTAATGAGTGTCCCTTTTCATATTAATCAACTGCCCTTTTATTTTGACACGTGCCCTTTCCCCTTCTCATAACTACCCCTTTTCATTTATAATAAGTGCCCCGTTTATTTTAACATGTGCCTCTTTTTTCTTTTTAATAAGAGCCAATTCCCCCTTCTCATAAAAGCACCCTTTCAACTCCGATAAATTACCCTTTTAACAATGATACGTGCCCCTTTTCTTTTCTAATAATAGGTATAGCACACCAAAAATAAGTACAACAAACAAATTTTATTTGATGATTGCAAATAATCAAGCTTTATGAAAGCTTCAAAAAAACTAAAACAGAATTGAAATCGGTCAATGCGTTGTGATTTCATAGCATTTTTTGGATATCGCAAAATTACCGAAAAACCTGCCAGAAATGGTCAAATTGGCAAAAATTGCAAAATTCGACAAAGTTGACAACTTAATTCATCACTTTCTAGGACACAAATAATAAATTAAATTATCAGACACTAAAATATCATCTTTGTGGTAACAAATACAAAAAAGAAAATTCATATATCTATTACCGTTTTGAAAACAAAAGCAAACAAAATAAGTCATTTTGCCATTTTTGCGAATCTGCAGATATGAAAAAGTTGTGAAAATAACTAAGTCCGTCTAATAAATATGCGCATATGTAATCAAATCAAAACCGATCATGATACATCAATGAAACCTATGTATATCAGACAGGTATGGAAATATATTTTTTTTGGAGAACAAAAAATCATGAATATTCATCAAATATGCAAATTAGGTCATTTCAGCTAATTATATAATATAGGAAAGTCAAACTGTTCATTTTGTTAGCATTTTTGCAATGCCAATAAAATATGGCGATGGAAATTACTTGGATCACTGTTACAGCTATTTCCTCATATGTTTCACAAATTATTCAGAAAAACCGAACAAATGATAAGAATCTGCAGACTTTTAGCTACATCACGGTATAGTTTTTTTTTTAAAAATGTCAGATTTGAGGATTTATGACGATTTTCCGAGAAACCATTCAATTCAACAGGCCATAACATTCCACAGGGACTGAATTTCAGATAAAAACAAAGTTTAGTGATCCCAGTACAGTTGTGGCTACCTTGAGTGTAAATAACAAATTGATTTAATGAGTTAAACACATGAGGATATTGCATTTTTGTAGGTTAGTTTTATACATTGAAGTGCATTTTCACCACGCAGAATAACAGTCAATGGGCGATCAGCGGGCCATGTCACACATGGCTGAAAAGACAATATTCTAAATAATAATGTGACATATTTCCCACATGCCTATAACAATGAAACTACACAGAATTGTAGTTAAAGGTATGTTTGAAAGATATGTGAAATAAAAATTTAAAAATATTGTTCAGTTTTTTTAAAATAAATTTACGAAAATTGCTATTTCTACCAACTGACTGCTGCTGTGTGTGTGTATGTGCATGGGGCAGACTGTGTGCACCCTACTAATAAGGGACCTATCCCCTTTTCGCCTCTTATAAATGTCCCTATAAAAATCTGATGGTTGCCCCTCTTCCGTCGACAAACGCCCATTTCTCATTTTTATAAGTGCCCCTTTTCATCCCTGGTGATTGCCTCTTTTTTCAGGTGTAAGAAGTGCCACATTTTCACCTCTGATAATAAGTCTTTGTACTTTGTGATGTGCTCTTTTTCTTTTCTAATAAGTGTCGTATCCCTTTCGATAAGTGTCCCCCTTCTTTTCATCATTAAAAGTGCCCTTAATTTCAAGCGACGCTCGCTAGCATTTATAGATGATTTAATTATGTAACTTATCAAAGGCCTTTTCAATCTTCCGTTATGAGAAGGTGCTTATAACCCCATCAGGATTGTTTTTTTTCCTCTGTATAAGATTTAATTTTTCGCACTGCGACCTCACAAATATTTACATTTTTCAGACCATCACACCCAACTGCAAAGTATGATGCTCAGGCTTAAGCAATATCTTATATCATGTATAAATATAAATAAATATTGGAATCATCCCTGATAATGTTACCACAATGTAGGGGTATATACCAATGTCTAAAAGTTGTATATTTTCGCTTTGAGATTTCCCTTTATAGGTGCCCTTTTTTCCAGAAAGTGCCCTTTTTCGTTAGTGCCCTCCACTTTGGAATTCGGTCCATCGTCCCTGCATGGCACCCAATTTCTGTATATACACTCATAAAATTCAGACCTACAATTTCAAAAGAATCGGAAAACCAATTATCATTGATTCATAGACTTACGAAAATACAGTACATGGGGAAATTTCATTTTATGAGCAGGCAGGACTTTTGTGCTTGTACCAACTTTCTTGTGTAATTCTCAGCAATAGAATCAACCTGAAGTTGGAAAAATATTACAATAACAATTCATTTCATAAGACGGGGCCCAGTTCTGTTTAAAATTAATGTTTATTTCTTCATAAAAATTATGTTTCAATGCATTTAGATTTCTATTATGTATTCTGAACTGAATAAATAAATGAAATGAAATAAATTATTAAAACAAAATACATTCCTATACCGACAAATTAAAGTTGTCATAAAGTATTTTTTGAAATCAAAACACATCAAAAACCAAGGGCAAACAATTCAAAGCACCTGTCTTTGGTACAAAGTAAAATTTAAATCAAATATCCATACTAAAATAGCAGTAGCGAATACATAAATAAATTACATTAGTTAAAATATCCAATATTAAACTAAATTATCATCACTAAATATTGCAATAACATATTAACAATAACAACAAAAGTATACATCATTACAATTACACTAGAGGCTTAGTGAAAATGTTCAGTTCTTAGGGTTAACTATGGATGAGTATTTATCTCGGAGGAATCATTTAAACATGGGCGTAAATCTGCAATTGATACCTATTGTACAGGGGGGGATGATCTATTCATTCATCCACCCCTGAACAATAGGTATTACGTAAGGATTGACGCCCATGCATTTAAATATTGTATGCACTATGTTGTCCCGAAGTGTAGGTGTCATTTTTAGATTAAAATTCATTTTAACTGAAAGAGTGCTGATAACATTATATAATAGTATTATTCTTCCTTATTTGACATATTGTAATGTTGCTTGGGGAAACACTTTTAATCATACAGTAGGCTTGCAGGTGTACAATGTGTGAGAGAGAGAAAGAGAAAGAGAGAGAGGATTGAGGAGTCCTGAAAAGGACTCTCGGTAATCTTTCTTGAGGATGTGTAGTCCTGTAAAGGACCGTTTGTGTAGTCTTGAAAAAGACTGTTGGTTATCTTTCTTAACTTATAGTTCTAAGGAGAACTATAGCGCTTGGAGAGGATGAGTAGCGGGTGTGGCTCGACGTTTCGAACAGGTTGACTATCCGTCTTCAGGAGTGGAGAATAGCCGGCGTGCGTAAGCTTAATGCCTGGATTACATTTGCCCCGGGCGCCGTACGATAAATTGGTCTACGATTTTTCATGCGATTTTTGGGGCATCGTAGGAGGCTACGGGCTACGATGTTTGTGTTTACCATTATCTACGAGCATCGTGCCATTTCTTGTATTGGCCGTCGGGGGCAAGCCGGGGCAAACCCGTACAGAGGCTGCTCAGAGATTGTACGGAAATCGTGCAATTTCAATGCAATAGTCGTGCAGTCTCCGCAGCCTCCGCACGGAAATCGTACGGAGCCCGTGAAGCTTCCGTGCTATTTTTTAGCGTTCTTTTGCCTCCATGCTCACCGAAAAGTTGCGCGTTTGCTGCACGATCAGCGCGAGGCCTCCTCGCGATGCCGTGCGTGGATTGTGCAGTGCCACCTACGACATGTATACGGGCTACGGGCTTACGATTTTTCAAATTTGTATAGCTTCTCGCGAAACAAAATCGTAAAGGCTGCGGAGCCCGTGAATCCGTACGAAAATCTCACGGCCGCCTCCTGCCTCCGCACGGAGGCCGCACAAAAAAGAGGATACGGGCAGGATACGGGCTCCGTAGACTAATCGCAGGTCAAATGTAATCCAGGCATAGGCCTAAGTCACCGGGGTGCGGACATCGGGGAAAAAATACATGACCGTGTGGGCTTGATTTATCGGGGAGTGGACATGGATGGTCTGGTCGTCCGTCTGACTGTTTTAATCATATCTTGATAAGTTGAGACTATAAGGGAGTTTACAGTTAGCACATGGTACAAATGACCCCAAATATCCACAGATCTTTAACACATGGAGAAGTTCCACTTTGAGCATATTAGAATATTAACTGCCAAAGTCCTAGATGTGCTTCATCAATACCTTTTGTTTGCCCTCTTGAAAAGAATACTTCCACCTGCGTATCATAGAATGTACCGTTGGTGCATAAATGAATAATGTTACATAACTTTCATGAGCGCATATCCAGTATTCATTTCTGTGGGTTTTACCTTTTTGGTACAAATGACCTTTATCTGCCCATGCGCAGATCGTATCTGTAAACTCCCTTATTGCAGAAGAAGGCAAAAAGGCTTATTACTGATTCTAATTATAGACATCCAAGTTCTCCATTGTTCCTTCGACTAAGAATGTTACCACTAAGTGGACTTGTGTCGTTCAATTGCGTATTGTTTATGTTTAAACTTCAGTCTATGCCTCATGGATGTACGTTAAAAGATTTATTCCGTCAAAACTCACAAATTCATAATTATGATACACGTCAAAGGGGTCTTATTCATCAGCGTTTTGCAAGAACAAATATTACTCTGACCTCTTTCCATATCTCTTGAATCAAAGAGTGGAACAGTCTGCCTGATGATATAAAAAATAGCACAACTCTTTCTAGGTTTAGAAGGTTATCTAAAACGTATCTTCTTGGAAGACTGACATAATTGTACTTTGTATCTTAATAATTTCTCATTCTCAAATGCTTACAGACCATTAAGGACCTACTCATCAGTGTGTTTGCTTGGTGTGTGTGTGTGTGTGCGCGCGCGTGTGTGTGTGTCAGGCGCGTAGCCAGAGTCTGATGTTTGGGGGGGCACATACATGTAATCGATCGAGGTAAAAAAAAAGGGGTCTAAAAAAGTTCAACCGATCTTGGAAATTTTAGGGGGCACGTGCCCCCCCCCCCCCCGTGCCCCCCCCCCCCCGTGGCTACGCGCCTGGTGTATGTGTGCGCGTGTGTGTGTATATATATATTATATATATATATATATATATATTTGCTCTATATTCTGTAGCTTAGTTTTTTCCATCCCTTGTATAAACATGACATTATTTTTATTCACCTTGCCATATCGTTAATGTATGTATGTTGTTGACTATATAGGGCCCCGCTCACAAGCTTAGTTTCTTTACAGGGGTCCTAAAACAATTCATTTAATGATGTAATCAAGTTAATATATGTTGATTAATGTACTATTACTAGTCTATTTTTATGTAAAAGATTATATCATGTTTTGTGTGGTTTTGAATAAATAGACTTGAACTTGAACTTTAAAAAAAATTGGGCAATTTTTTGCCCAATATTTTTTTAGAGTGTATCAAGGATATGGAACTTGGACTCTCGAGCTGTGCAATTACTAAATCAGGCACAGACCGAGAGTCCAAACAAAAATTGTAAAAATGCATAAGACTATATAAAGGGGTTTAAAAAGATTAATGGTGAAAGAGAAGGGAATACGTCAGCTAAACAAAATTAAAGTATTGCGATGGTAAATGTAACATAAATTAAATAATTTTCCAAGAGAGCATAGAAAGAGTAGAAAGTAAGACAAAGGGAGAGAGGGAGGAAATGAGAAAGGGGAAGAGATAGAGAGAGAGAGAGAGAGAGAGAGAGAGAAGGAAGGAGATAGGAAGAAAGTTAGGGAAATATCAATACTATCTGTAGACTCTGTACATTCGGCACAAGTATCCAAACATTGTCTTTAGACGTCAATGCATATTATTTTTTAAAAAATGCACCATACAATAAAGAATTTCCCAAGAGAGCATAGAAAGAGAAGAGAGTAAGAAATAGGGAGAGAGAGAGGAAATGAAAAAAGGAAAGAGAGAGAGAGAGAGAGACAGACAGAGACAGAGAGAGAGAGAGAGAGAGAGAGAAAGAGAGACAGGGATAGAAGGAAGGAGATAGGAAGAAAGTTAGGGGAAAATATCGATACGATCTGTAGACTGTAAAATCAACCCAAGTATCCAAACATTGTAGTCATCATTGCTAATTATTCTGAAATACATGTAACATACAATAAAGAATTTCCCAAGAAAGCATAGAAAGAGAAGAAAGTAAGACCGATGGAGAGAGGGAGGAAATGAGAAAGGGAAAGAGAGAGAGAGAGAGAGAGAGAGAGAAGGAAGGAGATAGGAAGAAAGTTAGGGAAATATAAATACGATAAGTAGACTCTGTAAAATCAGCACAAGTATACAAACATTGTAGACACCATTACAATTATTCTGAAATACATGTACATCAAGGAAAAAGAAACATGTGCAATCTACCAAAGAAGAATATAAATAGAACAAGGAGGAAAAGAGAAGAATTCAAGAAAAAGAGGGGAAAGCACAAGATAGGAAATTAGAAGGTCATAGATTTACACAAGTTTCATAATGTTGATTTCCTTCTCTGCCTGTGGTATAAATGAATTCTGGTATCTGGAAGTACGGCAAGCTGGTTGGCAAAGAGGGTCACTGTTTTTCAACTGGCGAAAATGAACATAAATGAAAATAAAGCTGGGCTATATAAACTAACATAGATTATTATTTGAAACCGTTTGTGAAGCCGGATATATTCTCAAAGTCGCACGCATAGGCATTGTCTGGCCAAGTCGTAGGAAAGATCGCATGCGAGTTTTTTGTTGATGGATGGCTGGCGCCGCTGTAAAGGGAGAACTTTCGCACGCATAGGCATTGATTATTTTGTCTGGCCAAGTCGGAGGAAAGATCGTATGCGGGTTGCTTGTTCATGGATGGCTGGTGCCGCGGTAAAGTGAGAACTTTAACAAAAAATAGCCATTATTTTGTCGAGGTCACGTGTATCCATCATTATTTTTATATTCGAATATAATAGGTGCCCCTTTTTACTTTGACAAGTGCCCCGTTTTAAATAAATGTCCCTTTCCCCTTCTTAAAAGTGCTCCTCTTCAGGAGCATGATTTGCCCCATTTTTACCTCTGAAAAGTGCCTCTGTTACTTTAACACGTGTCCCTCTTCTTTTCTAATAAGTGCCCCCTTTCCCTTTCTTATAAATGTCATCTTTTTAACTCCGATAATTTGTCTATGAGAATTGTCCTATTCCCTTCTGATAGTGCCCATGTTTCCTTTCTAATAACTGCCCCTTTTAACCTCTGATAAGTGCCCAGGTGTATGCTTGGAAGTAAGCAACTAGGGGGGCGACGGCTTTAAGTCGTCTCCGAGGTACTTGGCAATAAGGACTAATGCTTTTTCAAAGGCATTGAAACTCGGGACCTTCCAGTAACAAGACCGCTGCTCTACTACTGAGCCAATGCGCCTTCTAGTTCAAAGAATCGAAGCAGCTTTGTGTAATAACTGGAAACTTTTTTCTACCACTATAATGAAAGGTAGTGGAGCCGGGAGGGGGCAAGGGGGTACAATGTTCCAAGTTTGATAGGATACAATTTCAAATATTCCAATCTCAAGAAAAACTCAGGAAGCAGGAAAATGAATATAATGATAGGATTCAATTTCAATTAATTTCATTCGTCATATAAAAACATATATAATTATAACATTGATATTTACATTGATAAGTAAAGAACATACAAACAACATAACGAAAGATGAACATAAAATACAAATATATTGAGGAATATATTGAAGAATGAAGAACCAGCAAGAAAGAACAATTAAGTCTTATGTGCTGCTGGTCCCTTGCGACATAATAAAGAATTTTAACCTAAAACACTTAACACCTTACACCTAACACCTAACAACTAACATCTAACACCTGATTGCATATATATAAAAACTAATAAAATACTATTCACAAAAACGTAATTGTTTGTATCTCTTTTTAAATTTATTCAGATTTGGGCTTGCTTTAACATTTCATCACTCCTCTGTCTCTCTTCTTTCTCCTCTCTATTACCTCGCTTTTTCCCTCTCCCCCTCTCTCCCTCGCACCTCTGCCTCCCACTCTATCTCTTTTTGTAATTCTTTTAACATACTCCCCGGTCGCTACGCTCCCTCGCATAATTATGATACGGAATTTAATGCTAAACACTATTAGAGATAGCTCACATTTCCAAAGGTTCGTTAAATCTATTGGAAACTACAAACCTTTTGAATAACAATCATTTGGAATAACACACCTTCAGATCGATAAACTTTTGGACTAACTGACCTTCGCAAATATTCATCTTCGGAAATATGAATCTTTGGGGGAAAAGACATGTAACCGATCTTGATGACTTCTATGTTCGTGTGTATCTATAGCCTAATAAAGAAGTATAGTTGAACAAGAGATAGATTGATTAATTCTACTTTTCAATGATCCGCCCATATATCTTCATTTCTTTTTCTCATTGAATACAAAGTCTCTCAAATCAAAATAAAGTTATCACTTATCAAAACATCTGGCCAACCCCAATCAATCATTACACACGAACAAAATTGATCAAAGAGGCTCAGATGAAGAAAGTGGCGAGGAATAATTCTATAAAAGGGAAGCCATAATCGGTTCGAGTCATCAATTCAGGAGCTGATCTCACCCGCAACAAGCTGCCTTCAGATTTGTTTAGAACCTTCTCACCAGATTGGTAAGCATCTGTTTTCTACTTTGCAGACTATAATTACAGAACTTTAGTTTATAAGCGATTTTTCGATAATATTTTTTTGGGACCCATTTCTAAATCTTGCTTCGTTCAAATGGCATAATGTTTGTTTCTTTATTATTCACAAATACAATGCATATATTCTACAACCTGCCTTATAGGTGTATTTACTTTTGAATTCATAACTCTGATGTATGTTTACGCTTGATTTGTTATGTTTCCCATTGTATATTATAATGATGATATTATTAGTCTTCGGACTACAATCGTGTATCAGTGTATGAAGATATCAATCATGTAGAGGTGATGTGGTCCTGTGGATGAGTCAATCAAGTCCGGATAACGTAATGCATCGTTATTAAGTTCGCACATTTTAATAGGTGTTGAACAAGTCTATTGAAATAGCTTTTCAGTTTGATTTTGCGAAGGTATTTGCAATCGTATAAACTGTTATCATCACCCATCTATCTATCTCTAAAGTCACTTTTTATGGCACCCTGGGCAAATAATAAATTTGCACCGCACCTGTCCAAACTTATGAGCTTAGATACTAACAAGCTTAGTTCTCATTAATATCGTTCAGAAATTATAGAATGTAGTGAAAATGATTTTAATGTAGTGAAAATCCGGGAATTGGTAACCCAAACCTTTATTAGTCTATGAGTTATCCACGCGAGGGAGGAAAAGCGACCATGCGGTGAAATTGATTGATTGATTTTATTCGTTAATTGTTTAGGCTTGAGTAAATTTGCATTGTGGAACATACAAAATAGAAAGGAAATACCTTCATGTGATAACGTGTTGGGATATGAATAGAATTGCACTGATTTGTTGACAACTTTCTTAAGTTTAATACTCATGTCAATTTTTGAAAAATCTGTAGTTTGGCACATTCTGTTTTTCTGTATTTCCAATAGAGAGATTCCTAACGGGACAGGCTCTTTTTTAATATAAATTAAATCTATGCAAAATTTTCATTTTCACCATTCAAAACGTGATTTCTTAAGCGTTTTACAATTTGGGGGGAAAAATTCCAACCGACGGTGTTTCTGATTTTGAAAATAGAAAAATGCTATTCTATTCAATTCTTTCTATATTCTAGCAGTATAATAAGGACGAACATTTTCGAGGAATTTAGCACAGAAATACGGTACCAGAACATTGGGGATAACTCCCAATTCTCGTTTCTTTTGTTCATCTTTTTAAAAACCAAACAGAATAGCCTTTCACATATTGCAGGCTGCTTCCCAAGCTAAACTAGTCAAGATGATGATCAAAGTAGCTCTTGTGCTCTGTGCTATTGTGGCAACCAGTATGGTGTGCGCCAAGGATGTTGAAGAGCAAGATGCAGTGGACACCTGTAAGTACATAAGTCAGCCAGGGACGTCAATGCTTGAAAAGTTTTGACCGCCCCCTTAAGAAATCTGTCAGAAAATCCCTAAGCTATTGTCAGAAAAGCTGTGAAATTAAGACATTTCGTTAACACATAATATTGTCTTACGACCCTATTTTACTCGGGGGAAGGGGGGGGGGGGAGTAAGAATATAATGTGTTTTCCAGGCACGGGTACTCTAAATGCGTTTTAACAAACTCAACCAACTTTCCTTGTTTTCCTCTCATTTTTTGCCTATTAATTTGACACCCTAAATGCGTCACTCGCCTTAACCAGCCAAAACTTGTTTTGATCGCGCGTATGTACATCGATATATATTTGAAAGCTCCCCCATGTTTTTTTTCTTTGTTTTCATTACATCTCGTTTCTATGGCAACCATGCAGTGCTGAATCTGATGCTCTCGGAGGAGGCTGCATCTCCTGATGACGCCGTAGCCTTGCAGGGCAATCACCATCACCGTCATGGCCATCATGGCCATCATGGTACGTATATTTGTACAATAACAATAACAAGATAATTGTAGTGCATATGTTCAACCAATGATTTTCCACTCGCAGTATACATATACAGAGCTGCATTTTAATCATCAAAATTTCAAATTAGACTCAATCACTTTTTATCAAGTATTTTTTTTAAATGTAGGAGTGGGGAGGGGGGGGGGGGAGGTAGTGGCAAGCGGGCAGATCAAAACTATAAATAAGTATTAAAACAATCCACCACTTTTAAACCTTTTACATGTATTTTGCTTTAAAAATGTAGATACCTGTCAAGTCTCAAGTGAGCGATGTTTAAGACTATAATATTATGGGCCTATACGAGACTGTGGACATGAGCCAGTGGCGGATCCAGGGAGTAAAAACACGTTAATTTTACTTTTATTTGGAGACGGGCCCCTCCCCTGGTGCTAAAGGTGCTTTTCTCCCACTTTCTCTCTGTCTCACCCTCTCTCTCTCCCCCCTCTCCCGTCTATCTCTGACTCCCTTTTCTCCACAATTTCCTCATTATTTTTCAAACAAAAAATATCGTCTTCTTTTATTTCTCACATAGGAAGGGACCATGAGGCAACATCCGAATATTGATTCTTCCTGAAGAAACAATGAAATAAAAGCAAGAAATTATCACCTTCCTTCGTGTTTTTGCAACTTCCTAATATAATTCGAATCTTCTTTATCACTTCTGTATTGTTTAAACCCTTAAACCATGTTAATCCTCTAAAATCAAATGATGGTGAGTGGTTTTCATTATTAATACATATTTTGCCTTTACTTCCATGTATCCATTCATTATACATCTTTCCAAGGTGTATACAAATTATGTAGGGTTACAAGTACAACCATTCTTAAAATCTAGCATAATAATACATCTTTTCATCATAAGCTTCAAGTTAAAAATCTGGTTTTACTCTTTTTTTTTGCCCTAAAAAACAATAAGACATTGTAAGCATGGTATTAGGGGAACAACTAATAGTATTAGAAATAATACTGATAATAAAATCACATGAACATGAAAAACATACCTAGCGTGTTTGTTTTGGGTATTTTGTTATATGTTATAAAGCCAGTAGTGTATATGATTAATAGAATAATGTTGGCATACAGGGAAAATACGAAAAACAACACTTCGATAAGAAAAAGTGAGAGAGGCAAAACTAAAACAAAGTGAAAAGGTTGAATAGAAGAATAAAGATAGAGAGAGAGAAGAGAGGGGCACGGGAGAGCAGGGAGAAGAGCGCGAAAGAAAGAGAAAGTGTGTGAGAGAGAGAGAGAGAGAAGAGAGAGAGGAAGTGAGGTAAGGAAAGTGGGGAAAAAAGAGAAAGATGAGTGATAACAGACTAGACTACTAAAGACAGAAAGGAAAAGAATGAACGAGAGAGAGAGAGAGCAAGAGATGCAGTGACAGGGGAGAAGCAATACATATGCAATTGAGGAGCATTTAAGACGGAGAGAAGAGAGAGGGGAGCAGAGAGTGTGAGTACGTGCGCACGCGTGTGCGAGCGTGTGTGCGCGTGTGTGTGAGGCACACACATTACTCAGTTGGTCTGTATAATAGTATCTGCAAAATGAGAATACAATACGCTCTGTACTTAAGTTTGACCATGGACCTATTACGGATGGACATTCAACGTGATTCCTTCTTTGATCCAATGATAGTCACCGCCTTCTGATTATGTGCATCTTAATGAGAACATTCAGCTGTTTTAACAATAACGACTACGTAAGCATTTTCGGTCATTGACAACGGAGCAGTTTCACTCTCTTGGCTTTTGTTTGGATGGTGTGCTCTGTAAGGCCCGAATTCACAAAGCAAGGTTTGAGCTCAGACCAAGGTTTGAGGTCAAACCTCCTTTTGTTTCGCCAAACCTTCTTTTGTTATTTACAAACCTGGTTTGTAAATAACAAAAGGAGGTTTGGCGAAACAAAAGGAGGTTTGAGCTCAAACCCGGTCTGAGCTCAAACCTTGCTTTGTGAATTCGGGCCTAAGAGTGTGTCTTAAATAAAAAACATCCCCAATGGGGAGCAGCAAAGTTGAAAAGCAGACGATTTTGGTGATATGAAATGTATTATTACTGATTTGCACACTTTTGCACACACCCATGACCTTATATGACCTCGATTTTCCATGATTTAAGAGAGTTATTATCTTCTGCGCATCATAGATTAACATGTGTAAAATCACTATCTAATTTCTGTCCTGCTTTTTGGCGGTGACCATCATGAGATCAAAGTGAAGAAACATGTACGGAATGTTATTGAGACGACATGGACGGAGACAATCACAATGAATTCGTTAAGAAAACGATGAATGTCCATCCGTAATAGGTCCATGGTTTGACACAGCAAGAAACTGACAGGTCTAGGCTCTGCTCAAGGCTTTAGGAATTGTGGGTTTGTGGTAAAGTGTTATATCAGACTATATGCTTGCAAACTATGGAGGAGCAGAGGAGCACCTAGGCCCCTAGAGTCTTAGGGGTCTGATCCCAAAATATTTGAAAAACTAAAGCCGTTTTCGTTATTGTAATGGCATACTGAAATCCACAGCTACACTCTAAAAAATATTGGGCAAAAAATTGCCCAATTTTTTACCCAACATGAGGGCGATTATTTGTCCATTAAGATTTTGCATGATTCACCCAGTCTTGGATAATAACAAAAATACCCAAACTTTAACCAGCAAAAATTTACCACATGAGAAATTCACCCCAATTCTCACACTAATGTGTAGTATATTAGACTCTAGTTGGGAAATTAAGTTGGATAAAATATTATATATATTATAAATAAAATGACATTAGTGCCGCGGCGGGACTCGAACCGCGGACCCTGTGAACCACAGTCCTGTGTCACATCCACTCGACCACGACAACTCTAATATAAGAATATAACCATATTGTTGAATGATATTTGTCCGACTTACGTTTGCCCAGTAACATCTGCCCAACTTATTTAGAACATTTAATTGGGTAAATACATGTAGTAAAAACCGGGTTGGGAAAAAATAGCTCAAATGTTGGACAGAAATGGCCCAACTTTAATTTGCCCAATAACATTACCTAATTATTTCATCGGCAACTACATGGTTGGTAGTAAATAACCCAATTATTGGACAAAATATGCCCAACTTTGATTTGCCCAGTAAAATCTGCCCAACTTTTTTTTACAGTGTATAATGGACAAAATACATGTATCTTGACCTACAAATGGGAGGGCCAGGATAATGCACAATATTCTTTTTCCTTAACCCTAATCACACATCATGGATATCCAGACTACACATTCAACAACATATTGTCTTGAAAACTTGTATTAAAAAGGTAAATGGATCCTTTCGTGCCTTGTGTTCTAGTGGTGATACCCATTTTTAGCATATGGTTGAATATTAGGGGTCGCAAAATTGGTCAAATTTAACTACATAAAAGAAGCTATAAGTTTATTAAAAAAATACCTTGTTATAACCTGTATAGCATTGGGACATCAGCATGATATAAAGCCCTCATAAAAGTTTGGAAAGGTAATGATCATCACTTCCTCTTCTTATTTAGGATAATCTGCCTCCTTCACTGCTGAAGATTCTTGCAGATGTGTTGCGAGTGCATTTTGTTTAGTATCAATAGAAAGTGTGCTAATTCATTTTGTGAATTATATCATATTGTAGTCATGGGATAGAAGTACATTAGAATAAGGGGGCGGTATCAAAAGGAATAGTTGCAAAATACACTGGTTAGTAGTGGAATTGTATGCAAAGAACTTTCCTTTCTTTTAAATAAGATGATTTTAGCGGTATGTAGTCATATATTGGTCAATCACATTTGTTTGATGTATCAAGCAAACCTGAGTTAAATTAAAAATACTTTCTGCATATTAAAGCGAGTTTAACATTCATCTGTTAGTTTTTGTAATTACTGCTCATAGAACTGTATGTAGGATGTTTCCCTCTTTTTTGTAACCAAAAAATTAGATAAATAAAGTAGCACCAAAGCATTTGTAATATAAGCCCACAGCTGTTTTCTTTAACCAAAAAAAAAGAAATCAATGTGTAAAAACTACTTACTGCAGACAGCTGCACATTTACATTTTACAAGCACACATTTCTATACCTGACAATTACAAGTTTTATTCTTTTAAATGCCCTGATGTAACGCTGACTTCAAGTATAACTATGATTTCTATTTAAAAACAAAAACAAATAAGACATAACAAAAATATTGAAGCGCCACCAAAAATTGGTGCGGGCGGGGACGAGAAATACGTTATTTTTTTATACTTGGCCTTATTACAATCAGAGGTCTTGAGGCCGCAATTCAAATTATAAGATTACTGTCTAAAATGTTCAGGAAAATTTACCAAACATTCACCAGCCAACTTTCTTGTGTGTAATTCTGAACAATGGCCTCAACCTGAAGTTGGAATAATATTACTATAAAAATTCATTAAAATAAAAAAAAAACAGGGCCTAGTTCTGTTTAAAAAAGGTTTGTATTTCTTCATATAAATTATCTTTCAATGTATTTTGATTTTTATTATGTATTCAGAACTGCATAAATAAATGAAATGATATATACAAACTATTAAAAACATAATACATTCATGACCTACAAATTAAAGCTGTCTTTTATTTATGCAGCTTACAATGAACAATGTAAAGCTAGGCTATAACCAACATAGATTAGTATTCATAGGACCCATTGTAGTATTCTATTAAATAATGGATTGCTTTGATGAAATCCGATTGCGGAAAAGTTTGAAACCCCACCCGGGTCTACCCATATGTGAAGCCGGATATGTTCTCAAAGTCGCACGAATAGGCATTGATCGTTTTGTCAGGCCAGGGATGTGTTAGTTTAAAGCCAAGTCGGAGGAAAGATCGTATGCGGGTTGTTTGTTGATGGATGGCTGGCGCCGCTGTAAAGGGAGGCCCGGACGGGAGGACTTTCGCACGCATAGGCATTGATCATTTTGTCAGGCCAAGTCGGAGGAAAGATCGTATGCAGGTTGTTTGTTGATGGATGACTGGCGCCGATGTAAAGGGAGAACTTAAATAAAAATAATAGCCATTATTTTTTCGAGGTCATAAGTGTATACATTATTAATTTGATATTTTAATCTAACCGATGCCCCTTTTACTTTGACAAGTCCCCCTTTTTCTCTTTAATCAATGTCCCTTTTCCCTTCTAATAAGTGCCCCTCTTCAGGTTCAAGATGTGCCCTCTTTTTACCTCTGAAAAGTGTATATTTTACTTTAACACGCGCTCTTCTTTGCTAATAACTGAACCTTTTCTTTTTGTAAAAAGTGTCCCTCCCCTTTCTTATAAATGTCGTCTTTTCAACTCCGATAAGTACCCCGATCAAGATCTGATAAGTTCTCTCCTTTACTTTGACAAGTGCCCCTTTTCATTTGTAATGAGTCCATTTTACCATCAAAGAAGTGCCCCCCTTTCCACCTCTGATGAGTGCCTCTTTTAGGTATGAGAAATGTCCTATTCCCTTCTGATAGTGCCCATTTTCCCTTTTTAATAACTGCCCTTTCCCTTCTAATAAATGCCACTTTTCACATCTGATTAGTTTTCCTTGTTAGTTTTGATGTGATTGGCTTTTGATGTGAGTGCCCATCATTTGTTTTACCTACATTTCCCACTGCCGCAGAGTATGATGCTGAAGCAATATCTTTGACCAAGTAAAGAGCAAATCTTGAAAATCATCCTTACAATGTAATGATTACGCTGAGGATATTTAAATATTTCGCTTTGATGTTACCCTTTGTAGGTGCCTTTTTTCTTTCAAATAGTGCCGTTTTAAATGGTGGCACTCCCCCATCACTTTGAAAAAAACAGGCTCTGCCGCCCCTTTATTTTTACAATGTTATTGTCTTGACTAAAAATCTATTATTGCATTTTATGACTTTTGCATGTCTTGTCATCCGTTATTCACATTGATTTTCTTCTTTCTAAAGAAATAAGCTGGAAAATTAATTTAATTATAGGATACAATTTCAATTATTCCAATCTCAGAAAGAACTCAATATTTTCTCACTCCTCTGCCTCTTTTCTTCCTCTTCTTTCTCCTCTCTCTCATCTCGCTCTTTCACTCTCCCAATCTCTCCTTCTCTCCTCTGTCTCTCACTCTATCTTTCTGTATGTGCAAAATTATTTTAACATACTTCCCCGGTCACTACGCCCCCTCGCATACGATACGGAATTTAACGCTAATATTCCGAAGGTTCGTTAAATCTGCCATAATTAGGTTCATAATTTCGAAAATTAGAAATAGGGTTCTCTCTCTTTTTCGGGATTATGAACCTTCAGAATCATGAACCCTATTTCATTTTTGGAATTACAAACCTTTTAAATCACAATCATTTTGAATAAAAAACCTTCAGATTAATACATTTTGGGACTTACTGACCTTCGCAAATATGAATCTTTGGGGGAAAAGACATGTAACCGATCTTGATGACTTCTAAGTGCGTGTGTACATATAGTATAGTTTGAAAACGAGATAGATTGATTAATTCTACTTTCCAATGATCCGCCTATATATCTTTATTTCTTTTCTCATTGAATACAAAGTCTCTCGAATCAAAATATAGTTATCAGTTATTAAAACATCTGGCCAACCCCAGCGGTCCTATCAATCATTACACACGAACAAAAATGATCAAAGACGCAAAGATGGGGAGAGTGGCGAGGAATAATTCCATAAAAGGGAAGCCATAATCAGTTCGAGTCATCAGTTCAGGAGCTCATCTCACCCGGAAGAAGCTGCCTTCAGAACTCTCTCACTAGATTGGTAAGCATCTGTTTTCTACTTTGCAGACTATTATTTCAGAACTTCAGTTCATAACTGATTTTTCGATGATATGTTTTTTTGCCCACTTCTAAATCTTTCTTCGTTCAAATGGCATATTACTCGTTTCTTTATTATTCACCAATACAATGCATATATTCTACAACCTGCCTTATAGGTTTAATAACTTGTAGTTCAAAACTTTGATGTTTAATCTTTACCCTTGATTTGTTATGTTTCCTTTTACATATTATAATGATGATATTATTAGTCTTCGGACTACAATCGTGTATCAGTGTATGAAGATATCAATCATGTAGAGGTGATGTGGTCCTGTGGATGAGTCAATCAAATCCGGATTACCTAATGCATCGTTATAATGTTTGCACATTTCAATAGGTGTTGGACAAGTCTATTGAAATCGCTTTTCAGTTTGATTTTGCGAAGGTATTTGCAATCGTATATACTGTTATCATCACCCATCTACAGGCGCGGATCCAGGATTTTCCAATAGGGGGGGCCGGAAATTTGAAAATTGCGCAGACCGTTTTTTCAAGGTCATATTAGAAGCACCATACCGGTACAATTTTTGACATTTTCATCGAGGGCGGGGGGGGGGGGGCTATAGCCTCTTGCCCGAAAAAGTAATTTTCTGGTTTCACAATTCGGCTAGTGAGCGAAGCGAGCGAGCAACAATTTGAGCATAATATGTATTTTGTGAAAGTGATATTTATCAAAATAAACGAGAAAATATATAAAAAACTCATAATCGGGCAGCTCGCTGTCTCCCCCCCCCCCCATTACGCGCGAAGCGCGGAAGCTTTGACCTTTCATTAATTATTAGAGAAAGAAGACGAATTGTTGTACCATTCTCGACTCGTATTCCTTGTCTGAATTCAGTTTTTCCCCTTCCCGCGCAAAGCGCGGAACCTTTGACCTTTTATAGTTTAATGAAAGTATTAGAGAAAGAAGATGATTCGTTGTTCCATTCTCGACTCTTGCATGTAATCCTTCTATGAATTCAGTTTCCCCCCTCCCGCGCAAAGCGCAGAAGCTTAACGTTTCATTAAATTATTAGAAAAAGAAGACTATTCGTTGTACCGTTCTCGACTCTTAATCCTTGTCTGAATTCAGTTTTCCCCCTTCCGCGCGAAGCGTGGAAGCTTTGACCTTTCATTAAATTATTAGAGAAAGAAGACGATTCGTTGTACCATTCTCGACTCTTAATCCTTGTCTGAATTCAGTTTCCACAGCCCTTTTGCGCGAAGCGCGGAAGCTTTGACGTTTCCTTAAATTATTAGAGAAAGAAGACGATTCGTTGTACCGTTCTCGACTCTTAATCCTTGTTTGAATTCAGTTTTCCCCTGCCCGCGCGTAGCGCGTAAGCTTTGACGGTTCATTAAATTATTAGAGGAAGAAGACGGATCGTTTTTACCATTCTCGTCTCTTAATCCTTGTTTGAATTCAGTTTTCCCCCTCCCGCGCGAAGCGCGGAAACGTTGACGTTTCATTAAATTATTAGAGAAAGAAGATGATTCGTTGTACCGTCATCGACTCTTTATCCTTGTCTGAATTGAGTTCCCCCCTCCCGCGCGAAGCTCGGAAGCTTTGACGTTTCATTAAATTATTAGAGAAATAAGACGATTCATTGTACCGTTCTCGACTCTTAATCCTTGTCTGAATTGAGTTCCCCCCCCCCCTTCCGCGAAGCGCGGAAGCTTTGACGTTTCATTAAATCATAAGGGAAAGGAGACGATTCTTTGTACCATTCTCGACTCTTAATCCTTGTTTGAATTCAGTTTCCCC
>JAVYIG010016382.1:0-31427 GCA_035222895.1 Strongylocentrotus droebachiensis | reverse complement strand
GTTTTTTGATAAAATTCAATTTTTTGAAAAAAATCACAAAAATCATGTTTTTTACTTAAATTTGCGATTTTAATTAATCCCAAATGTTTTGAAATTGGTATCAAAATGTAGATAATTTAACTCTTTTCATATGACACCAAATTCATAGTGGTTCAAGGTTTCCTTAAAATGTTATTTACAAAATACTATTTTGTCGTCAAAAGGGCCACTTTTTTGGTGGGGGCGTCCCCTGGCCACACCCACCACTTAGAACATGCCAGACGGTCAATTTGTTATGTGGAGCTATGCGATCTTCACATCTGTGCACATGAAAATTGGTTTCCTTCCCAGCTAGGTTGACCCCCCCTGGCTCCTGTACAGGGCGATGAACGAAATTGTTTGTTGTTCGGTACACGGCTGGCCCTGGCGGTCGTCGTGTGGGCATTTTCGGTGGCTAGCGATAGCAGAAGAAAAACGAGTGGCCGCTGGTCGCGTTTTAGGCAGGTGGTTGTTGAGACATGTTTGAATGAATGCTAATGTGAAATAATATGCATTGTCTGTAAGTTCCCGTTTAAATTCGGCAGAAAATGTCCCTTCCTTACGCAAGTTTTCTGCTAGCTTGTATCTTTTCACGAAGTCATTTTCTGTGAAGTGGCGTCGCATATTTTTACACGGTTGGTTATGGCAGACACCGGGGCCTGTAAAGTCCTTGCGATAACTTTTCACAAATTTCACCCATTTGTTTCGTCGTCTGGGATCCTTCTTTTAACTCAGAAAGCCGTAAAAACTTCCTGTCTTGTTTCGAGATGTTCTAGAACATCCGTAAACGATGCAGTTTGTCGGCATTTTGCCGAATTTAGACAGAAACGCGTTTTTTGATAGGGTGGTTTATTACTGATTGTGATGTTCGTAAGTGTAATTCGCGGGTACTTTCGACATGTCAGATCAGCGCGCGGTCAACACTACTGCGAGTGACGTCAGTGGTGACGTCAAATCCCGACCTGTATCACGTGACTGTTAGTAAGCTTTTCAGAATTGAACGCTTGTGTTGGCTGAAAAATGCCAATTTCAACACTTAATAACAAAAAAACGGTAAATCAGAGAGTAAAAAAACTTTGATTTATTTCTTCAGTATATATCAAATAATGTATACCCAGCATTTTTTTTAATTTTTGAACACATCAAAATACGAGTAACTCAGCTCTTTAAAGGTAATACAAAGTTTTGGTATGGGGTCATGAATTTTGTTCAAATGAAAATATTTGAAGCATATGCGATCCTACAATATACATTGATCGTTGTCGCGGTTGAAATCAAGTCTAAAGTTATAAATTGTTAATAATAAACTCTTCATGTTGTATAGCTCCCTCTCAAGGTCAAGATAGTAATTAAGCTATAAAAACAATGTTTCTTGACTTAAATCGACCGATTAGCTATGCCCGTTTGAAAATTATATATCTCAACTACATATTCCGAGATTTTCATGGTCGCAGCTACCATTGTACGGCCGTAGGCGCTATTTAATATTTATCAAAATTTACCGGGAGCACCAGTAAATGTTTTTATTCAATTTTTCTCGAAAACAGAAGTGTTTTAGGGGCTAAATTTTCTAGTGCTTATAATACATCCACAGGGGCATCCAAATATATCGAAGTTGTAAAGAATTACTATCCACCCAATTTTTAAAATGTCCCAAAACTTTGTATTACCTTTAAGTCCTGATTACATGCAAGCAATGAACATTTTAAGAAACGTATTTCATATGAATAGATGTCAAACCATATTGATGTGTATTTTTAAGAAATTTGAAAATGGTGTATGATATGTGTAGATGACTTTCATAAGAACACAAAAGCATAGGATATGTAGCTCAATGTATACTCTAAGAGTTCCAATGTATACCCAGACTCTTGCTATATAGGATACAGATTTTTTTTTTTTTTTTTTTTGCCGAGATTTTTTTGTTTTTGTGTGTAAGATCATTACGGTACTGTAAATTAAAAAACAGTAGGGACCTAGGATAGAACCTTGTGGTACACCATGTAATAGAAGAAAAATTGGAGGAATTATTATTATAAACTACATATTGATATCTATCAGAAAGATTACTTTCAAACCAAGATGACAGACAAATTTGAGTGTTGTTCTAGTTTCCGAGTGGTGAGTCATTGCCAGGCATAGCGCCAGGTGGAGGGGCATAAATTGATTTTTTTTTTTTTTTTGGTGTACCGTGTATAAACCGCACCCCCCGACTTTGAAATTTTTTCGGCGGCAAAAAAGTGCGGTTTATACACCGTTATATATACGGTAATGGATTCCTACCAAACACAAATTTAACACCTGGGTGGAGAGTGGCAAATCTAATGTCTTGCCAAAGGATGTTAGTGCCCCACTGAAGCTTGAAAACATGACCTAAGCATCTCCAGGCAAGTGTTTAAATCACTTGACTATATGATACAGCTACATGAAGAGATCGTTTAACAATGTTTCCAGTTGACAAATCTGAGATGCTTGGCCCTACATGTATGTGTTATTAGTGTCTGTGATATGGTGAAATATTGAAGCCCTAAAAAAATGTGCTACAAAATGATCATAAAGTGCCTCAAAAAAGTAAAAATCTTTGAGTGACCGGTTTCACCATAGTCATTTTCTCCAATAGACTGTAGTGTTATTAAAAACTTTGGGGAAAACGGTTTTTGAAATTTTGAATTCCAATCATAAATATCTTAATAATCAGACAGGCTATCGGCTTGTAAAAGTCATGGGATTCCAGACTGACCTAAAGGTTTATAATTAGGATTGCAGCATGAGCTAAATCCAGGATTTTGTTTAGATTTAAAAGCAAAGTACTTGGACCAAATCATGAAAATCAGTATTGATTTTATTATTTACGATATAAATCTACGTATCTACCTATTCTACTTTGCTATTGTTGCACCTCAACATTGCATAACCGAAACTTAAAACACATCGCCAAATTGCTCATACCCCCCCGCCCAAAGGCGCCCTCCGTGACCCTTGCGTCCGAGCGCCGCCAACGTAACCTCTTCCTCTTATCACGAGTTCCCTAGGATACACCTTGGTAAAGGCGCTGGGGATGGAGGGAGGGAAAATAGGTAGATACGTAGATTTATATCGTAAATAATAAAATCAATACTGATTTTCATGATTTACATCAATAAATCAACGTATCTACCTATTCTACTTTGCTAAAGACCAGCACAGATTAATGCCGGGTGGTAAAAACCAAGCAAACTTATCAAATCAATGAGAAATAGACGACGAAGCCGCCTTCAGAGAAGCGACCACAAAGGCTCGTTCGCCCGCGGGCACATCTTTGAGGTAAAAAGCAGAAAAAGAACTTGGAGACTTCCAAAAAGCTGCTTTACAGATATCTTGAACTGAAACTCCGATGAAAAGAGTCCAAGACGTACTGACACTGAGTATCATGGGCACGAGGAGCCCTGCCAGGCGTCAAGGCCTCAGGGCCCGCAGCCTTGATAGCCAAGACTAACCACCTGGAGATCGTATCCCGAGATGCCGCCGAAAGTGGCTCTCGAGAAACCAGAAAGAGCTGATCCGACTTGCGAAAAGGCTTCGTCTTGTAAAGATACCATTTGAGGGCGCGAACGGGACACCACAGTCCGTCCCTGAAGACCGAAGAAAAATCCGACAAGGGATGAAGCACCACTTCCACTGAACCCGACGTGTCAGACTGATTCTAAGCAATAAAAGAAGCCTTGGGAATCAAACGAACCCCACGTCCTTCCCAGCGGATATGCCCAGGGGCAGCTGAAAGGGTATGAAGTGAGCTCCTACGCTGACCAGAAGTGATTACCATGAGAAAAACCGTCTTGACCGTAGTAAGCAGAAGCGTCGCAGAACACAGCGGTTCGAAGGGAGTGCCAAAACCTTGGGTAAACTCCACACTGGCGTCAGAGGTCTGAAGAAGGGTCTCTTAAGGAAGAAAGACTTCAAAAGAGCCGCTAGCTGAGGAGCAGAAGAAACCGAAGATAGCAGACCGATAGCCACAAATCGTTGACAGAGCTCTCCCCTTGTCATACAAAGAGATCAGAAAGTCAGCAATAGAAGGTAAAGACGCCTCTCTAGGGGCGACGCCCACCTCCTCACACCAAGTGTGAAAAGCATCCAACCAGGAATTGTAAACCGTCCTGGTCGACTCTCGTCTACTCTGGACTAGAAAATGTGCAGCACGTTCGGAGAAACCTGACGAACGAGCCCTCTTCCCGATAACCGCCAAGCGGTCAGACGGAGGATTTCCGGCCGCTGGTGTAGAATACCAGACAGAGGTTGCGACACCAGATCCGGATGACACGGCAACGACCACGGAGCCCCCACCAGGAGGGTCAGGAGGTCCTGAAACCACGACCTCGCCGGCCACCAAGGAGCTATGAGAATCATCATCGCTTGATCTTCCCTGATCTTCCAGAGCACATGGGGAAACAACGCGAACGGGGGAAAGGCGTAAGCCCTCCATCCCTCCACGGGATCGCAAAAGCGTCCAGAACAAAAGCTCCTGGTTCCCGGACTCTCGAGAATATCGAGGAAAACGATGGTTGAGCGAAGTTGCGAAGAGATCGATGTCGAGAACACCGAACACTCTCCCCAGTTGCCTGAAGACAGTCGGAGGCAGAGTCCACTCTGAGGGAAGGCACTCGCCTCTGGAGAGAAAGTCCGCTAAGATATTCTCTTCGCCCGGGATATGTGATGCAATCGGGAACACCCTCGCCCCCTTGCACCACGCCCAGAGTCGAGAGGCCAACTCGTTCAGAGCCACAGAATGAGTGCCTCCCTGTCTGTTGATGTACGCCATCACCGATACGTTGTCCGTAAGAAACAGAACCGAACGACCCACCAGACTAGCACGGAAGTGACGAAGCGAAGCAAACACTCCCATGAGTCCCAACACATTGATGTGGAGCAGAAAGTCCAGATGACTCCAGTCTCCTGAAATCATTGACCCCTGGCAATGACCTCCCCAAACCAACAGCGACGCGTCCGTGGTGATGGTCACAGAAGGGAGAGGAACTCGGCAGCGTTTGCCCTGAAGGAAGAAGGAACGACGAAGCCAAGGACCTAGAAGACCCTTGACTCTGGACAACAGAGGGATCCACGACAATAAAAGAACTCACGCTCGGCTGATAAAACTCCAACAGAAAGAGTTGGAAGGGACACATCAATAGTCGACAATCTGGAAGCATGCCGACTAGACTGGAGAGAAACCCTAGCCACTGAAGCCAACACTCGGCTTTCACCCGACGTGCACATCTCAGAGACCGAGCAGTCCTGACTATCGTCTCGACCCTGTCGAGCCTGGGACGAGCCAGCTGATGACGAATGTCCAGCTGAGCACCTAGGTAAGACGGCGTGCGAGCCGGAACGAATTCTGATTTCTCCCAAATTATGAGAAATCCGAGATCTTGAGTCGTGCTGATCAGAATCTGCATATGATCCAACAGCATGACTGACGCCACGACTCTCGTGAAAATCCGAGGAGCAGGGCGCAAACCGAACAGGAGCGCTCTGTAACGGTAGAATTTGCCCAGGAAGGCAAAAACCCCACAAGATCCCGCGACCGCGGATGTATCGGCACATGAAAATAAGCGTCGCGAAGATCCAAAGAAACCGCGACGTCTGCGGGATTCAATGAAGAAAGGATGGTTGCCAGATGATCCATTCGGAAATGAACCTTTCCCAAATGAAGGGTAAACCGCTTCATGTTGAGAATCATTCTTAAAGAACCCGAGCACTTGGGAATTACGAACACCGGCGACAAACAAAGACACGGGTGATCGTCTACTTCCTCTATTTCCCCCTTCTCTAACAGAGACACGAAATCGGAGGAAATGTGACTCTGAAAAAGAGGGGACATGATCGGAGAGCGGCTCCGGAGGACGCCATTCGGAAGAGGTTCCACAAAATCTATGACGAACCCTTCTCGTACCACCGACAGAACAAATGCGTCGCTGGTGATCTTCTCCCACGCCGGGAGAAATCTCCGGAGCCGCCCGCCGACCTAAGACCCAAGCACTCGGGGGAAGCCATCATCTAGAGAATGACTTCCCACCACCACGAAAGGGAGTCCGGGAAGATAGAAGAATCACGGTAAGAAGAAACTCGAGACGAAGGACGACCACGAACCTGGTATTCCTCCTCGGCCGGGTCCCAGTCCTGAGGGCGGCCCTTAGACTGGCCGACGTTCTTACGAAAAGAACCCGAAATCTTCAAACTTTTCTTACGAAGTCTGGAGGAAGGAACCAGTTCTTGGACATCGCGAAAAGCAACGGACAGGTCTCGAGCCTGCTTCTCACCATCAATCTCGGCTTGCAGTAGAGTAGTGAAACTATCTCCACAAAGGCGGGGGCTGGCCACTGGAATCTGCGGAAGCAGTCCTGGAATTTGATGCGGTCGAATGCCCAAATAAGTGAGCACAGCCTCCCGACGATACTTCTCGATGGAATGCGAAGTCACCGCAAGCCGTGAGAAAAGATCAAACAACAAATTGTCACTTTTATCAAAAGGACCACGAGTCCCAAACTTCTTCCCCAAACGACTGGCCACCGCCACAAGTTTGGGAGAAACCCGTTTAGGACACAAATACAAATCCGCATCCTGAGGAACGAAAGCGTACTTGTCCACCTGCCGCTTAAGAAATCCCGTCGATGACGACAAGTCTTCTGCGGCATTCACAAATTCTTCTTTGTGTAGATCAGGAAGAAACAGTCCCTGAAACGCTGAAGAGTCCGATTTAGAAGACAGGAAGCCCCGCCGAGAACTCCGGGACGACACAAGAATCGGACACATATTTGTGAAACAAGGCTAACGAATCCGCGCCAGAGACACAAACGGAAGTAGACGCATCATCCCCCGCAACTGAACCAGACGACTGAGCGATGGAACCAGTGTCCCAACGATCAACCGAGCCCCCCCTATCTTGACCAGATAAACAGGGACGATCCCCGCCTCTCGGAGCGCCCAACGAAACGTGAGGCGGAGAAGCAAAAAAGAGAGGACCCCGGCTGAATACGACAACTCGAAAACCGCACCGGCGACTGCTCAGGCGAGATCGATGCATCTTCGGAAAACTCCGAAAATAAATCAACCGCGATCGGATCCGAAAGTGAAGTAGGACGAACCGGAGGAGCCGACTCGGGCACCGAAGATCGAAAAGCGTCAGCAAAAGCCCGCATCCAATCCGAAAATTCCGGCGGGGGTGGAGGCACCGACGGAGGGAGAGTAGCCACCAAAGGCGGACCCCGAGGAGCCGCAAACGGTGCCATAAAATCAGAGCGCGGATTCTTCGAAGGATAAACAAAATCCGAGGAAGAACCGGCCACCGCGTCCCGGGAACCCCGCCTCTTACGAGACGTAGCGGTAACGGAAAAGGCCGAAGAAACGGGACGGTTATCCGATAAAGGCCCGACGGTAGTAGCTCCCCGCAAACCGAATCGGGAAAACGGAACACGCACCTACGGAGAGGCGCGGTTAGTTGAAGCCCCAGGATCCGACTCGGATGCACGGGTATCCGGACCGAAATCCGGAACCGACAAATCCGACAAAGGGACAGAAGAACCGAACGGTGACCGGTTCAAGTCCGGATCCACAGAAGCAACCCGAATATCCGTCGATGGATTTGTGCACCGACCAAACAAAAGAACCGACGGAACCATTGTTGGCGGTGCAGAACTAAGGCCCGTTCCACCCAGGGTAAGAACCTCTGGGTTTCCGGGAACCGTATTGAGGGGCGACGTATCGCCTTGCTCAACCATTCTCCTGGGCTTCCCTTGCCCGCATAAACGTCCACTGACGTTCGCATCCCCGGGGTTTGCGGTGTCACCACCGCTCCCGAGGGGCGTAACTAACGAAGACTTATTACTAGAATCCTTCGTCTTCGTACCCGTCAATGGATTTGTGCACCGACCAAACAAAAGAACCGACGGAACAATTGTTGGCGGTGCAGAACTAAGGCCCGTTCCACCCAGGGTAAGAACCTCTGGGTTTCCGGGAACCGTATTGAGGGGCGACGTATCGCCTTGCTCAACCATTCTCCTGGGCTTCCCTTGCCCGCATAAACGTCCACTGACGTTCGCATCCCCGGGGTTTGCGGTGTCACCACCGCTCCCGAGGGGCGTAACTAACGAAGACTTATTAATAGAATCCTTCGTCTTCTTTCTCGCGACAGAACTTGATTTCTTCTTCGTGAAACCTGCTAAGAGAAAATAAGAACTGCGAGACATATTATAACCTGCGGGAAAGAAAATTAAACAAAGGGTACGAGCAATTATCAACAAGAATTAAATAAACTACCAGTGACTAAAACACCCCACCGACTACCCCCGCACGCACCCGAGGCCTCGGAGGAGTGAGGACAGGCAAACACGAAAGCGGAAACGTAACAGTAGTCGGCAAGAAAACGTTCTAGAATACTGATAAATAAATAAATTCACGGAGTGAAACTACTCTCTAACGAACAGGAAATCGTAGAGAATATTATAAAGGCGAAAATGCGAACCAAAAAGTGACTAAAAGAGGAAAAACTCTTCAACTTTTGGGAGCGATTTTTAGTGTAACTTATCCGTTCGGATGCGAAGAGATAAGAGGAAGAGGTTACGTTGGCGGCGCTCGGACGCAAGGGTCACGGAGGGCGCCTTTGGGCGGGGGGGTATGAGCAATTTGGCGATGTGTTTTAAGTTTCGGTTATGCAATGTTGAGGTGCAACAATAGCAAAGTAGAATAGGTAGATACGTTGATTTATTGATGTAAATAAAGCCTAAACAACTCAAGCCTGCATAAGCTACAGGAAGATGGAGTTATCATGGTATAGTGGTTCATTCTCAATCCAAGGATTAAGGGTTCAAATCCCAACCTGGCATTTACATCCTTTGGCAAGACATTCATGCCCATTTGCCACTGTCAAGTTGTCAACCAAATGTAAATGGGTACCCGATATGCTAGAGCACTACATCTTTGGCCGCTAGGCTATTAAAGACTGGGGAAATAATGAAGGAGGGGCAAGGAGTGCCACAATGACGACGTGGCGGACATGTGTGTGCTATTAGAGAAGCCACCATAATAATAATACAGTCAAACCAATCTATCTCAAGGGAAACAGACAATGAGGCTACTGTAAACAGGTGGCCTTTCTAAACAGGTTCTACCACACACATTTCTGTCTCCAGGGAGACAAAACACATGGCCACTATAGACAGGTGGCCTTTAAAGAAAGGTGGCCACTATGACAGGTTTGACTATAATTATTGTTATTATCGTTATGAACATGTACTGGATCACCATGGTACAACCAAAGATGGTAAACCTTGAGACACAGAATCTTTTCTTACCTGTTCGATAGTCCCTTTGAGGAGGCTCTGGCGGTCCCAAAGTCTGAGGGGGTGGTTTCCTGTTACTGATGGAAGGACAGACAAGACAACAACACATTAAAGGTAAAGACCAGTTTTGGAAACGCCCCTCTCTCAAAAAATGAAATGGAAGCTCATGACCAATCATGTGAAAGAATATGTTTTGACTAATAAATGATTATACAAATTTTGCCGAGAAACCGCCTACTAATTGATATATTTGGTAAATTATTATATCTATTTGGACCTGATAGATATAACGCACGTGTCGCGCACGTGTACGTAGTCCCGTATACATCTTTCTGCGTACAGTGCCTGTAACCTTACTAAGACTGGGCCAAATTTCTTATCATTTTGATGATTCCAGAACCTTGCAGTACACACCAATACTATGCTAGATGATCAACCTTTTCTGATCGATTCCGCAACGTTTCTTTCACTATGCAATCGCATGATCAGAACTGGTCTTTATCTTTAAAGTCAACTCTGTACAGAAAGACCATCCCAAGTTAACACAAAATGGCATTTAAAGGCAAGCGGTCTTTATAGACAGGTTTACTTTAACACATGTTTACAGGAAACAAAAAATTGTTTTCATGGACAGGTGGTTACTCAAGCAGATTTTATTTTATAATGAATTTGACATTTTTTGATAGTACAGGCTTGGGTATTAATATCCTTCAGATAAATTGGCGTAGTGTATGATGTTGCGCTTTATTTATGACAAAGATAGACAATCATTGTCAAACACTCTATTACTAATTCCTCAGCCATTACAAATTTCATACCCAACTTGAACCAAAAAAGTTGTTGACATTCAGTGTACTATTTTCTTTATTCTGCAAGAATTTATTATCTGTCACTACCAGAACTCATTATGCGTACACAAAGTGTGTGCACTAATTTTCTAACCCATCCATTAAAAAAAATCGAAATAGTTTTAAGCAACTGATTAGTATGGCATATATTACATTGTAAGGAAAGAGAAAACTGAGTTTTCTTACTTTTTATTGACATTGGCGTTAGCGTTCCTGCTCTTGGCTCGCTTGATGATATTGATATTCTTCCATAGCATACTGTAATGAGAAGAAGAAAAGAGAAATTATTCATTAACTTGTATTTAAAGCAGAAACAATAATTAGGATGATGGTGGATAGAGAGTGTTAAATTGCGAAATTGGATTGCAAGTGTTAAAGGTAAAGATCAGTTCTGGTCATGCGATTGCATTGTGAAAAAAACGTTGTGGAATCGATCAGAAAAGGTTAATCATCTAGCATATCAGTTTTGGTGTGAACTGCAAGGTTCTGGAATCATCAAAATGATAAGAAATTTGGCCCAGTCTCGGTAAAGTTATAAGCACTGTACACAACTATCGCGATATCTATCAGGTCCAAATAGATATAACAATTTACCAAATATATCAATTAGTAGGCGGTTTCCCGGCAAAATTTGTATCATCACATATTAGTTAAAACATATTCTTTCACATGATTGGTAATAAGAGCTTCCATTTAATTTTTTGAGAGGGGAGCGTTTCCAAAACTGGTCTTTGCCTTTAAAAAATGAGGCTGTACTTAAAATAACCTATCCTCATCGGAGTTCAATGATAAGTACTTTAATACAATGTTTGTTGGTTTAAATCTTACAATTGATTCCATTATCTAACTATCTAGACTAAAGACAAAAAGGATGAAATATATCTTCTTTTACAACATATGAATACTTTGGTAATTCATTTTTTCTTGTCGCAAATATTTACATGGAAACAAGAAGCACAAAGTCCTACATTAAAAAAAAGGGTTACAAAATTACATGAGTGGAAAAACTTTCAAGAAATTGACCCAAGGGCATTTACATACTGTATTGTATGGTTGACAGAAATTGTATGATTATGTTTATAAACTGAACATCATTTGTAATGTTGCAATGTTTGCTCACTTCAACACATGATGGGCAAGGCTATCGAATCTGCTTAGGGGTTGAAATCTAGAAAGACCTTGGAATCATGTTTAATAATAACAACATTAATGTACTACACTACTTCTGTACTGTACGACCCTGAAATATATTTGATGTTCTACATGTATACATATACACATTTGGAAAGAAACCTGAAATTCATAAAACAATGAAAAGGTTCATCAAACTTTAATAGTCAACCCCCAAATGCTCTAAAAATATATCACACACAAATTGATATGTCGGCCTACGCTTTTATCCCATAGTCCTGATACTGTTACACATGATATATGAAAAGACATATAATTGAAACAATATATCATGTTCATTATCATATGTGAATGAACTGCAGATTCAAAACAGATGAAGATATGTTAAATCCCGTTGATCTGCTTGTTGATTGCCAGCAAACCGATAAAACCATGTGAAATCTTGCCAAAATGTTCACACCCATATCAGACTGCATTGGGGGCCTTTCACACAAAGAGCAATTTGTGAGATTAGATTTTTGTACCACAATTAGATACAATATTCTTAGATTTCTTATTATTTGGTATGCTCTATTTCAAACTTTCGCCATTCTGTTTATTTTATTTTTTCTGCTTTCCTACAAATGAACTTATAACAAGCAGGGCTCGAAATTAGCGGTTGCCCGGGTGCCATTGACCACCTAAAACGCCACCGGGCAACCTAAAAGTCCCGTCTTGGCTGCCCGGCTGGCAACCAAAAAAATAGGGCAAGATCAAAAATGGAAATGATCTCAAATCACCCCCGTAACGATTACGAGCAGCCACTCTCTTCAAGCTTTGTATTTATTGTGTGCGCGCTGAATCTCCATGTAAAATTGTATACACAAAAAACTCGATCTACCTGGCTTACCATTGTCGCACGCACGTGTACGCGAAAACATGTAAATTTTCGCTGTTGCGAGACGGAGCGTAGGGATCGAGCTTTTGGTGGTCGATTTTGTTTAGATAGATCATATTAGCTGAACCTAGACCATTTGCTATTAAATCAACATTGCGAAACTCCGATCAATTTCCATCATGATTGCTGCAATTTTATATAGTTTTCATGAAGAGAGGTATGAAATCAAACCTTATTTTGTGATTTTTCTCGCCATCTTAACTGAATTTTGATAATCATTTTTCAAAGTAAAGTTTTCGCAAGAAAATCTGAGAAAATGATCGTGACAATACAGTGCACTGCAGCTGCTGTGTGAGCTGAGCTGACAGTGAGCTGAGCTAGCTAGACTGGAGACTTGACAACACTTACAAATTGCTATCTGTTTGCATCATTATTGCCGCGATTTCAATATAGTTTTGTGAATAGAGGTATGAAACCTGAGCCCAGAACTAGTAAAAGTATTACTAATGTCTTTGTTTTTAAATGATTGTTTGATTTTTTTGTGAAAATTGTACTTTGAAAAATTATTATCGAAATTCAGTAGAACTTAGATCTGAACATGGCCAGAATAATCGATCACTTTATAGATCTATTGTTACAGTTCTTGCATCAAATTAATGCATTAAAACTTAGTTTTTTAACTAGATAAATGCTTTCTTTTTTAATAGGTAATTATGAAGCAGGAAGCCCGAAACCTTAGCCTACTAACGAAATCTCAACAAACTATCCTTTTATGAATTAATGAAAAAGTAGCCCCAGAAAAAAGAGCCCTCGAAATGAAAAAAAGCCAATGGAAGTTGAAAAAGTAGCCCCAAAAAATTTCCCAAAAAGTTGAAATGGAAAACTTAATTTTTTCCCTGACTGGTGTACCGGGCACCGAGTTAATTATGATTTTTGTATACCGGTAGTTTATTTTAATTCAAGATTTCAAGTAGCGCCCCTTATAAAAAACAGTACCATTGTAACCATGGTTTTTTAAATCAAAATTACCACCCACCACGGTTACCTCGGTATCAAACAATGAAAAACATATTAAGTCATCGAACAATGTATTTCATTGTTTGGTACTATGATTACCATGGTTACCATTGTGGATATATATGGACGGCGCGACAGACACGATGGCATCCTCACTGTGACCACCTAAACTGCCATTTGGCAACCTAAAAAACTTTATAGGATGCCCGGCTGGCAACCAAGAAAAAAAGTTAAGTGAGAGCCCTGACAAGGGTTTGATTGCCCTTTAATGGAATAAACAGTGGAACACCACAGCAGTCAATTTTCATATTATGTGGAATATTCCATAATATGTAGAATACTCCTAAACACTCAATAGGCCTGTCTTCACCAGCTCAAGTTTGCCAAATAACCCGCTTTTTTCAGACTTGGGATATTATCCTGAAGCTTGAAATTGCGTCATCATCAGACCGATAGGCTCATCACAACTTTTGGAAACAAGACCAATATTTCTCGGGATATTTTCTAAACTAAATATCCCGCTAATTGCAACTGCGGGCTGCTGAAGACACAAATTAACTTGTTAATTTGTGATCGGGATAGTTGAAGTAGCGGGATAGTTGAAATAGCGGGGTATTTGGCAAACTCGAGTTGATAAAAACTGGACTTTTGAGAAAGAGCTGATTATTGACATATTTAGATTGCTGTAGTAGTACATTGTTGGGAATATTTGTAGATATATCTTGCTCCATGCACTGTGTTTACAACCAACGTCAAGAAGCACTTTGAGTTACAACCAAGAGATTTATTGTGAATTTGTGCCAATAGAGCGAGTACGGTACATCTCACATTGTGTGAACGCGAGCCTATTGGAACAGGAGCCCAACAGACTAATGTGGATTACATGAGTTGAAGGAGAAGAAGGGGCCCCCACCGCCGCTTCATGTTTAATACACATAATTATCCTGAATCATACAAACTGATACTTAAAGGGCAATCCAACCCTTGTAATAAGTTGATTTGTATGAAAGCAGAAAAATAACAGAAACAGAATGGCAAAAGTTTGAAATAAATCGCACCAATAGTAAGGAAGTTATGAATGTTTGAATTTTGAGATCACTAAGTCTATGCAAATTTCAAATTGGTAGTTTGGTCAGTGGATTGTGACGTATTTGCTGTGTACAAAAATATCACAAATTTCTGTTTTTCTCGTAAGTTCCTACTCCCATGGGGCGCTACTCAAAGTATATTATAGATAGCATATTATTATAGGTCCTGTACAAAGAATAGACCCTCCTGAGCCATGATTTGTTTTGAAAAATTTAAATTGTAGTCATTTTATATGTTGGAAAAGATGGGAAAGTAGTCCGGCACTACATCACATTGACAATACCGCTTCAGCCAATTTAAATTGCCCATAGAACACAGTGATTACAACTTTAAAAAAATCATAACTTTCTTATATTTAGTAAGATTTAATTGAAACTTTCATCAGTTTGCTTCTCTGATTTTTCTGCTTTCTTTTAAAGTAGTTGCCTATTTGGGTTGGATTTCCCTTTAAACTTTATACATTTGTAAGTGTACCAAAACCTAATGGTGCAGCTGGCAATATCACTCATTTCGTTCCCATTCATACTTTCTCTTTTGAAGGTTAATTGATACCTTATTACCTTTCAATACAAACATGATCAAAAGCCAGTTTTTTATTCAGACAGACTTGGCTCAGAACTCTACATTCACAACTAAAATGTACATGCTAAAAAGTATCAATTTTTAAATATTTTTAAACAAACACATTTCTATCAATTTTAGTTTCATCAAAGCCAATCAATAAATCAGATGTAGATACTAATGACTCTATATCACTCGATTCATCAAAACATCAATCATTAAATGAATCACAATTACCTATGATGAAATTATGGATGATATTCCTGAAACATCGTTGTTTTTTCAACTCAGCTCAGATACAGACAAAGAGTGCACACAGAAACTTCTTAATTGGGAGAAGTAATTGAATAATGCTATTTTAAGTGCAAAAGTTCTGTATGATGTTAAATAATTATTAATGGATATAAAATCTGTTATGCTGGCCGCCACAAAGTGCTGTGTTTCTGTAACTTATAACTTAGGACAGGCATGGAAGCATGTAATTAAAGCCCTAGCACGATCTCACATGTACCCGGGGTTCACAAGCTAGTCATATTGTGTACAAGGCTTGGGGATTTCTTTCGAGGGGATTTCTTTCGAGGGGATTTCTTTTATAGGGGTGAGTCATCCCCAACTGGCTTACTCATACGAGTTCCATGTACATCGAATAGCGAATTGTCAACACCTGACTGTATAGCATGTACAGTGTGGCTTGCATGTTCGACAGTGGCTCAGCACATAATTGTGCAGGCTGTTGTATGACTGTGCCCTATTGACTATTTCATGATATAAATCGTTCCTATTTTCACGAAGTGACGGTAGTGAGGACAATCGTCACGCAAATTGTATGCGATTTTCCTCACTACCGTCACTTCGTGAAAATAGGGATGGAATAATAAAGGTATCAGGCTAGGGTGGAATTGTGTTATAGATTTGCAAAACAAAACTCAATTTTTTTTCCCCCAATAAATTTCACATCCAAAATATCAGTTGTAAACAATTACGTGAAAACATAATATATTGAGAAATTCACCCTCCTGCTAGAAAACACAAAACCTTGTCATATACTGTATCTTAATAGATTAAAACAAAATCTATTCTTCTTATAAACAGATAAAGCTTATAAGTGGTGATGTATGATAAATAGCAGAAATGTTTTACTTCTTCAGATTGTGGAGAGTTGACCTAATTCCCTGCTACTCAGTAAAACAAGGTGGGAATATATGATGCAGGACCACATGCTGATATTTTAGCACATGGGTCCTCATTGAAATGTTAAAACAATGTTTCCTGACTAGAATTGACCATTTTGCTATTCCCGTTTGGAAATTATATACTAGAACTGCATATTCTGAGATTTTCATGGTCGCAGCTACCATGGAATGGCCTCAGGCGCTAATTGAAAAAATTGAAATTTACTGGAAGCATCAATAAAATTTTGATTAATCAATTTTCTCAAAAGCAAAAGTGTTGTATGGGCTAAAGTTTCTAGTGCTTAATACATCCACAAGGGCATCCATATATATATATATATATTAACATTTTAAAGAATTACTATCCATCCAATTTTCGAAATTTCCCAAAACTTTACATTACCTTTAAGTTGTACATACTGGCCTGTATAGTTAATGAACAAAAAAGCATTTTTACAGCAGGTTTTTTTTACATCAATTTTTTTTATTTTATCAAGCATGGTTCTGGAACACACTGGTCTCTTAAACTTTTACTATTAACCCCTGAAATTCAGAGATTTAGACCTCTTTTTTAAAAGTTGATTCTGCCATGTACATGTGTATATATGCATAATTAGGAGGAATTAACAACTAATTTAATTCAAACAAGCAGGAAAATGACAGGAAGAGGTCGGTGGAAGATAAGCAAACTGTCAGGAAAGGGTACCGACATTGAAAAATTGACTATTCATAAAAACGGTGGGAGTAGGGTGATAACAGATGATCATGAAATTGCTTCTGAATTTAATAAGTTCTTTGTTGATATTGGAAAAAACCTGGCAGATAAAATACCACAGAATGATGCAGATTACACTGCATATTTAGGACCTAAGCTGAGTAAAACTCTCTTTTGGAAACCAGTGACTGAAAAAGAAATTGAGAATCACATTTCTGCCTTAGATGTTAACAAGTCATGTGGGTATGATAACATATCAGCGCGACTGCTTAGAGATGCAAGTCACTTTATTAGTTAAAAGTTTACCATTATCTCACATATTTAATTTGTCTTTACAGGAAGGCAAATTTCCTGATGCCTTAAAAATAGCAAAAGTAACACCAATTTACAAGAAAGGGCCAAAAGACATCCCAGGAAACTACAGGCCAATTTCTGTATTACCAGTACTTGGAAAAATCTTTGAAAAAATAGTAAATAGTCGGTTGATGGATTTTTTAGATGTGAACAATGTGCTGCAGCAACATCAGTATGGCTTCCGGAAGAAATACAGTACAAAGTTATCTGTTGTTAATTTGTCAAATGCATTATTGAAATCAATAGATGAGGGAAAACTAACTATTGGTGTGTTCATTGATTTTCAGAAGGCATTTGATACTATAAACCATGACATTCTAATTAGTAAATTATCTCATGACGGAATACGTGGCATTGCGCTCCAGTGGTTCGCAGATTACCTCAGCAATAGATTTCAGTTTGTGAAATACCGGGAAACAATGTCTCAATATTTTAAAACATCATGCGGTGTTCCACAGGGATCTGTTCTAGGCCCAACTCTTTTTCTCATTTATATAAATGATTTGCCAAACTCTACAAAATTTTTCAACTTCAGGTTATTTGCTGATGATTCAAACTTGTTCCATACCTTTAAGACTGGTCAGAAAGATATTGATATGAATGAGGTGAATACGGATTTGAATAAGGTCCAGCAGTGGTGTTATGCCAACAAAGTCACAATTAATCTAAGCAAATCAAATTATATGATAATAAAGGGCAAAAGGAGATCTGTCCAAGTAAAAGGTGCTCTTGAAATATCTGGATCTAAATTACTTGAAGTAGATAAGGCAACTTTTGTAGGACTACAAATTGATAAGCATCTCACATGGACTGAACATATAAAAATGGTAAATCGAAATATTCGTTCAAAAGTCGGAATTTTGTTCAGAATAAGGCATTATGTCCCACAGAACATTTTAGTGCTATTATACAAAGCGTTAATCCAGCCACATATTTTGTATGGAATTGAAGTATGGGGAACCACTTACAAAACCAACTTGAATTGTATTTTCCTTACCCAGAAAATGGCAATGAGAGCGATAACTTTTAGCCCAAGAGGTACCCATTCGGAACCCTTGTTCCAAAAGATAAAAGTTTTAAATATTTACAATCTTCATCTCCTATCCGTCTCAACCTTCATCTATGACTTATTAAATGGCAATCTTCCTCACTCCTTAATTGAATACTGTCAGGTAATAGAGCACAGATATGGCACAAGGGGCAAAGAACAAGGACAACTATATCTGCCTAAATGCAAAACCACACAAGGTCAATTTTCAATATCATTTATGGGCGTGAAAATATGGAATAGTATACCATACGATTTAAGAGGAATACGATCTAAAAATGCTTTTCGGAAGGGGTTAACGAAACATCTAAATACTTTGAGTTAAACAAAAATTAAAACTTCTTAAAATGGCAAAAATAAATCTCAGATTAGAGAATTTCTAAAAAGATCACTAGATAATGATATATTTTTTATTTACTGTATGTTTGGTATTGATACGGAAGTCGACACACATTTGACTTCCATGTATATTAAGTAAGGAATATTTCTAAAGGACTATTCTATTTCTTTGTTTACTTACTGTATATAGTTTATGTTACATGTATATAATGTAGTATAGTAAAAAAAAAAAATTAAAAAAAAAAACAGTTTTAAAATTCTTGCCAAAGACAGGGAACCAGACTCGACTAGCACTTGTGCTAACTTCTGGTACCCCCTTTAACAACAAAAGTGTACACATAATATTTTATTCCATTTGTATACGACATACTTTGTAAAACAATATTTATATTATTCATGTGTAATGTAATATCGATCTTGTGTTATATTGTTATATTTTATGTAATCATGCTTGATACATTGTGTTTTACTTGTTATTATTTTTGTTGTTAATAAACTCAAACTCAAACTCAAACTCAAACTCAAACTCAATTGAAAATAAGAAAGTTCTGAACTTTTGAAGTCATGATGAATCAAACAAAATTGGCAACTCTGTGACGTACTTGCGAGCTGATCCCCTCCCATTTTCTTTGTACTCAATTTTTGTTTCCCTCAAGAAAATTATCAATTATACATGCACCCTACATTATTGTAGACAACCCCTGAATGGAAGGGGAAACAAATCTATTCTGTCATCAATAACAAAGAAAATGAAAATTTATGATATTTAATGTACAGAGCAAATTGCAGAGGAGCTCACAAGATACGTTAATATGTTGCCAATTTGTGATCGTTTGATATTATCTTTAAAAAAAAAAAAAACTTTCTTATTTCTAATCAGAATTTGCTGTAACGTTCACTGACCTATTTTTCTGCCTAAATTAAAACTAACTTAATATCAGGGTGGACTTCTACTTTCATCATAATTACTTCTGGAATAATCATTAAAAGGTGAAATAAAGAGCAGTACTATAACTGTTATTCCAAGAATCGGAAGTCCTACATTCAACTTCCTGTTAACAGGAGTACATGAAGCAATGCATCTATGTCCAGAGAATATCATGACCCTGAATCAATATCTTCACATTCTGACAATAATCATTAAAAGGTGAAATAAAGAGCAGTTCTAAAACTGTAATTCCAAGTATTAGTCGGAAGTCCTACATTCAACTTCCTGTTAACAGGAATATGTCCAGAGAATATCACGACCCTGATTCAATATCTTCACATTGTCACAATAAGAATCACTAATCGAAAGTATGACCAACATTAAAAACTGATAAATTGTAAACAGTATAATCTAAATCATATATGTTTAAAGTACATGTGCACAAACACATATTCAGTAACCTAACCTAAGCCATGCAAAGAAATTGCTTCTGCGGACATATCCCATAATCCTCTTTGGCAATATCCATATCCATTTCCCCCCCCCCCCCCAAACTCTATCATCTCTTTCTAACATTTTCAAGTCCACTATTATATGTGCACATGTGTTAGTGGGTTTGAATTCCTGACTGGCATGCCATACATGTACATGTAACTGCCAGAGCAAGGCATTGTACAAATTTACTGCATGATGTGAGTGTTAAACCATTCATAATCAATATCACATTGATATGAAATTATTTGATAACTAGTGTAAACAAAAACTCCTAAACATTGTGCTTCACATACATGTAGCTACAAGGTTAACCATCTGAACCATTTTTAAATATTTCAGAAGAAAACAAAATCTTTTTGCCATTTGGGGGAGGGAGGGCAAAAGTAATACAATTTTACTCTGAACAATTAAAATATGATTGTGACATGATATTTAATAATTGTAGCATCATGTATTCCACCAAATGCATAGTGTACAAGCACACTGTGTCCTTGCAAAAATAGAGAAACTTTAAATCATCATACATATACCGGTAAGGTCAGTGCCCTAAATATACTTTTCAAGTGTCTTTTATTCACTGTTTATTATTCATGACTAGATTAATGGTTATTCACCAAAAATATCAAGACAAATATCTGCTAGCACTTAACTTAATTAACTTTGTCTTTCATGAGATTTTACAAAGACCAACAGAAAGTGACGGAGCAGCGTTATTAATTTCACCCATCAATATTACACTTTCCACTTTTTTGTACAGCTTTCCTAAGTTCTATTGTTAATCAAAAAACAAAATCAAAATGTGAACCAAGATTAAGTGATATCGCTAGATATCAGATAGCATACAGTGTATACCCACATCCTTGTGCAAATGGAGAGACTTTTACAAATCTATTTTAATAGACATGGATTTGGATTCAATGGTATATCCAATATTGATAGAAATTATTAAATTTCTTAATGAGATTTTCATAATACAATAAAACCTGTCTACAGTGACTGCCTGATGGAAACAAAAATGTGCTTGTTGTAGACAGGTGGTCTTTGTAGACAGGTTCCTTTAGTACATGTTTCAATGAGAAACCATTTTCAAGGGAAACAAAAAATGTGCTTGTTGTAGACAGGTGGTCACTAAAGCAGGTTTGACTGTATACAAAAGAGTGAATGTATTAAATAGGAAAAATTACAACCTAAGTATGGACAAAATTGTTGTTAAATCAATTGTAATCAGTTTTCTTTTATCACTATAGTCAATTTAGTAAGAGATGGAGAGATGCAACAGTTGAACAAAAGTAGTACAGTATTCTTTTTTTCAATGCGCAAAATTGCACTGGTGGCACTGTAATTGTTCTCTCTTTAAAAAATTCCATGTATACAATTTGCATTTTGTTTTGTTTGTAAACAATGTCTGGAAATGCAATACACAAAGACAATAAAATATTTAAAAAATGATGTGACATCAAAAACTTGCCAGAATTTGTTTGCTCAAACCGAATCAAACCTGAGATCATAAAATGTTTGGAATCCCCAACGCTAGCTATCAAGGACAATTGGCCTGGAGGTTCCCTTTAGAAGCAGATAGGTGTAGGTAATATATAGGATTACATAATCATTGCGGTTTCTTTTCTGGAATGAGACCAAGGTGCTCCTCAGCCTCGGAGTCCATCCCCCTGTCCACACACAACATTTTCTGTGATTAGCTATACCGTTTCGCGATAGTGATACCGTTTCGCGATAGTTTTACGATGAAAATTGTGTGTGTGGACGCTCACTAACGATACGTCGTATAACGAAACGCAGGTTTGGGCATCGTTTCGAACTGAAACTCAATAAAGAATCATGCCTAATCACGGAAAAAGTTGTGTGTGGACAGGGGGAGTGTAACTAGTGTAACTAACTGGGCGGGGCTTAACGTGACCTCGAGCGAAAGGAGACCAGACTTCTCATTTTCGCTTCCATTTCATGACCGCAGTAGCAAACTGCGCACCTATACGAAATTTTGCTGTAGAGTTTCAGGATTACTTTCTTCTGTGTATGGACATCCTGGAATTTATACGATGATTATTTATACGACGTTTCTTGTGTGTGGACACTCTGAAATTTATACGATGATTCTTTATACGACGTTTCGTTATAGAGTTTCGGGATAAATTGTTTTGTGTGTGAACACGCTGCATGTCCATTACCCCATTGCCTACTGGAACCGGATAGCCCCTGTGCTAACACTATGCCAATGAATGAATCCAGTAGTCAACAGGTTAAAGGTATAGACCAGTTTTGGAACACCCCCTCTCAAAAAATGAAATGGAAGCTCTTAATTACCAATCATATGAAAGAATATGTTTTGACGAATACGTGATCACTGATGAAACAAATCTTGCCGAGAAACCACCTACTAATTGATATATTTGGTAAATCATCTATTTGGACCTGATAGATATCGCGCATATGTCGCACACGTGTCATGCATGTGTCGCGTAGTCCCATATACATCTTTCTGTGTACAGTGCTTGTAAATTTACCAATACTGAGCCAAATTTCTTATCATTTGATGATTCCAGAACTTTGCATGACATCCCCTATACAAATTTCAGTACGCTTACACGCGAGCTCGTCAGCGTGCTCGCCAACGAGTTCGTTGACGAGCAAGCAGACGAACTCGCCAGCGAGCTCGTTTCGTTCCAAATATGCAAATTAGCTACGAGCTCGTTGGCGTGCTCGTTGGCGAGCTCGTTGGCATGCTCCAAATATACACGCTCGTCACTGGCAGATAAGCTCGTTGGCGAGCTCGTTGGTTTGCTCGTCAACGAGTTCGTCAACGAGTTCGTCGGCGAGTTCGTCAACGAGTTCGTGAACGAGTTCGTCGACAAGCTCGTCGGCGAGTTCGTCGACAATCTCGTGGAATGGCTGCAAGCTTAATGGTAAACTGATACTTCATAATCGATATTGGCAATATCGATATTACCAATTAGGTAATACCAATATATATTGATATTACCAATTAGGTATATTCTATTCTCAATTGTATTAACTCCATCACATAGATCATTTGAAGTGTATTCAAGAGTAACATTTAAAGTGACTCAGGCTCGTACACATATATATATACTAAATATGTATATTGTTTCTTGGTTAGTAATCATATAATCAATATCAATCTATCAATCTATTGCTAAAACGTGAATGTAATTGTAAAATGATCAGACAAAATAATCTATTGGTTAATAATGGCAAAAGGAAAATAGAAATCACAAAAATGATGTGCATTGTCTTAATTTGCTTAACAAATCATGATAAATGTATTTTTCTGTCACACGTGTAAAGTAATAATGAATATTCATGAGATGATTGTTTCAATTGGCCCTATTAGACTTTAATGGGATTTCAATTGGACCAATCTGCCCCATTAGACTTTAAAAGGTTTTCAATTGAGTTTTAATTGGACCAAATGAAGTCCAACTTCAGGCCAATTTGGGTCCCATTAAAGTATAATGGGGCATAGGCCAATGGGGCCAATGGGCCCAATTGGTCCAATAGGGACAATCTGGACCAATTGAAACCATCTGAAGTCCTATTAAATTCCCATTGAAACCTGTTAAAACCTATCGAGACCAATTGAAACCAATTGAAAATTAAATTGGTGTTCAATTAGTTTCAATTTGATTTTCGTCTTGGGTACCTAGTTACAACAAAAAAGTGAGTTAGTGGGCTGAAGATAAGATCACATATTGCACAACAAAAAAGTTTGAAACAGTCCGTTAATTCCTCAGCCTCCTCTTATGTAATAAATTCCTCTTATGGTACCAGTTGAACTTGAAGTAAATTGTTTGGTTTGACAGAAGCTAAAAAGACAATTAACAGTGCTAATTAACACAGGAATTTACAAGGTCATGGGCTCAGCCTGCAACCTCATATGGTACTGCATGTCCTACAAAATGGCCGCCTATAGCCTTGCTTCAGACTGTATAATTTCCCACTTTTCTGTGGCAGACCTGCCGCAGACTGTTCCTGTGGCATACTGGTATGCGGCAAGTCTGGAGCAAACTTTCGCCCTGCCGCAGACCGTTCCTGTGGCATACTAGTATGCGGCAAGTCTGGAGCAAAGTTTCATCCTACCGCAGATCTGCCGCAGACTGTTCCTGTGGCATACTAGTATGCGGCAAGTCTCGAGCAAAGTTTCATCCTGCCGCAGATCTGCCGCAGACTGTTCCTGTGGCATACTGGTATGCGGCAAGTCTGCAGCAAAATTTCATCCTGCCTCAGATCTGCCGCAGACTGTTCCTGTGGCATACTGGTATGCGGCAAGTCTGCAGCAAAATTTCTTTCTGCCGCATACTTCGGCATACTCTTTGCCGCAGACTAAAAGTCTGCCGCAGAGCTGTGGCAGGTCTGCGGCAGGTCTGCGGCAGGTCTGCGGCATACTTTTCACTTTCCTATGGGGAGTTTACCCCCGAGCTCGCCACGAGCTCCCCAGTTTAACCCGAGCTCGCCATGAACTCCTCGTTTTACCCACGAGCTCCCCCTTTTACCAACGAGCTCGTCACGAGCTCCCCAGTTTATACCCGAGCTCGCCACGAGCTCCACCTTTTACCCACGAGCTCGCCACGAGCTCCTCGTTTTACCCACGAGCTCGCCACGAGCTCCCCCTTTTACCAACGAGCTCGTCACGAGCTCCCCAGTTTATACCCGAGCTCGCCACGAGCTCCACCTTTTACCCACGAGCTCGCCACGAGCTCCCCCTTTTACCAACGAGCTCGTCACGAGCTCCCCCTTTACCCCTGAGCTCGCCCACGAGCTCCCCAGTTTACCCGCGAGTTCGCCACGAGCTCGTGACGAACTCGCACACGAGCTCGCCAACATTTAGTAAGATCGTTACTAGCGTCCTGGAAGCGTGTTACGAGCTTAAAGCCTAAAAAACGATCTTATTAAGCTTACCACGAGCATAATACGAGTTCGCGACGAACTTAAATTTGTATAGGGGATCCACCAATACTTATATGCTAGATGATCAACCTTTTCTGATCGATTCCACAACGATTCTTTCACAATGCAATCGCGTGACCATATTACTGGTCTTTCTCTTTAAAGGAAAGTGGAGATGAAAGAAGTAGCTCTGTGCAATCATGTACAGTGAGGCCCAAAAGTTTATCAACCCCTGGTGACAAAAACCCCACAGGTTTCCTCACATTTTTACAGCTTGACTCGTTCTAGTCAACTTTTCTTATCATGAGAACAGACACGTTGGGTATAAACATCGTTTTTCCATCATATACATGTACATACATGTACAATCATTCCGAGAAATTCAAAATAGTTATATTTTCAGAAAATTAGAGGTTCAACAGCTTTACAATTTGTGTTCATGACAAATTATTGTATTTTACTTAAATGTGTGACGTAGGAATTACTATGGAATGTGATTAACAAAATATTTCCTAATTCAATTCAAACTTAGTGCAAATCTCTACCTTTGAACAATATTCAAATTCCATTCTTGCAAAATGCAAGGAAGTGGATTAATGAGCAAACCAATGTCTGAATTGAATTCAATATTGTTCAAATTCCTTCACAAATATGTTGTAAGGTCTAAAGTGGGTATTTAAAGTGTTCATAGACATTAAAACATGTCCAAGAGCATTTACAAACCTGGTGCCAAGGGGAAGTGTAATGAGTATAGCGAGTATAGCGAGGATATCCGGCAGTGTGTTGTTGCTTTGCGCAAGGCAGGCTCGGCTTTATAGGGGGCAGGCTCTTTTTTAGGGGCCATATTGAAGACTCTCAACATACATCAGGGGGGTGTTTCACAAAGATCCTAAGTTGAACTTATCTCTAAGTTGGACTTAACCATTATGGAAAGCTGTTAGCATCATTGAAAATATTTTGTAAAAATTATTTTAAAAGGCATAAAATGTTGATTCAAATCAGTCATATTTTCTATTATCTTTGGAGATTTCATGTTCTTGATGAATTCATGAAAAATCTCAAATTTTTGCTTTTGAATATATTTCATTATAAGGCTACAAATGGCCCTCCATAATACTTAAGACCAACTTAGAGTTAAGTTTGACTTAGGAAATTTGTGAAACGCCCCCCCCCCCCCCCCCCCCCCCCCCCCCCCAGGCATCTATATGCAAACCATCATACGCAAGTACAATGTTCTTGGAACAGCACAGACTCTTCCATGGTCGGGTGGAAAGCGGAAGCTCACTCCATCATCAGAACCAAGACTTAATGTCTGCACAGTGTAGTTAAACCCAGGGCTGACAAAGAGGGATATTCTTTAAACTTTGAAGGCTTTGGGGATCAAGGTATCGTCCACTGCTGTACATCGAGTCCTCCACAATCACGGACTGGAAGCTAAAAGCTAGAAAAAGTTGCCCCTTGCCCATGGGATTTAACCAGAACAAGAGGCAATTTTTTTCGTTAAAGAAATCACAGAAGTTTCTAGCTTTCAAGGAGGCTGCATTAAAAAGACCAACATGGATATGAACATATGGGACAATATATTGTAGTGTAGTCAAAGATACTTTTATACTACATAACCTCCACTTATTACACATTTCCCATCAAATTCTTTCAGGAGATAAACCTTATCAAATTTTGTTTAATTCCATGACAATTTTGCATTTTTCTAATTAATAAAAAAGTTACCTGTATTTCAAAATGGAAGCATATGCTGTTGAGGTTAAGTAAAATATTGGAAAAATATAAGAACCAACCTAATGTCCTCTGCATTAAAAAAGAATGTGGAGCCTTTAGGTGGCAAAAAAAAAACATAACATGAGACGATGAATGAAAGTGCCATATGAATCAGGCCAGAGCTTCTTTTTTTCTTCTAGGTATCTATGACTCGATTGTTTTGTTGTGACGAACAGCCAGCTGCAAGGCAATGCTTTGAGCAGCTAAGAGACTATTGTGGAAACCCCAGTCTCCCGTAATTGTTTCTAGCTGCGATTGACGTCCTGTCAAGGTCTGTTCCTGTCACAAATTTGTGTGGATCCATGGATAGGAGAGCTTTCCACAGATGGGGGATCAACATGCAGATCCTTGTATTAAAGAATGTACCTCTGGGAGAAGGAAACGCTTAGGAAATAGGATGGAAGAAATGCATTCAAAACATGAACAATTGTTCCTTTATCCCTAGCTTGTGGGATACAATGTAAACAATCAATATCGAAGGACATAGTGACATGTCCTACATGCAGTCACAATAGTCAAACCCATACAAATGTTCTTCCTTTCACACACAGTATTAATGTGGATCAACTGCAGAATACCCCCAACACAAGTATAACCCTAAACCTGACCTATTATACTGGCCTCAGGACCTAAGCCTGACCTTAACCCTCATCATAACCCTAACCTTAACCCTGACCCTGACCCTAACTCAAAACCTTGCCCACATTGTCAGACATCAAAGCTGATGCATGGTGGGATATCCTGCAGTCAAGCCATAAATAAAACCGACATTGACCTATGAGACCATGACAGTCAAACATACTGAAAGAACATTATCTTTTCAGCTAGGCAAAGTATGTCTATACATAGAGAATGTTATAGAGAATGTAATAAACATTTGTTTAAAGTGCACTCACCTTGCTCTATCGTCTCTCCCCATAGATGACCGTGTCACTGTCAGGGTATCAAACTTGTCCTTTTGTAGATCCTGAGAGTAAAGAAAGGAAACGGACAAACAGTCATATCTCGTACACACCACCACACCGAAAATATGGCCAGAGGAGTACCGAAAAAGGCGAAAATGCTCAGAGGAAAGAGAATTAGCCCCCCACTTATAAGCCTTAATTACGTAGTCCTAGCACTCTGTATGGTCACGTTACTATCCACGCTGTGCGGGAGTTGTCTGTAGTCTTAACGGGCTAATATGAAGCGTCCTGGCGGTGGCGATCGTGCTTTTAGTTGACATGGTTTGTCGGGGGCTGTTACGTCTTCACCAGTTATATCCCCATATAGGTTTTGCCAGGCGTGATGACACGTTGCGCGGGGAAGCATTACGACGGGATATCTCGGCATGGACGGAGGGATGGTACGCGAGTGTGATGTGATTAAGGGCACAGAGTCATTTCCATGGACTCAAGTTATGTTTCACCATGCTCCCCCCCCCCTTCTCTCTCTCTCTCTCTCTCCCTCCGTCCTTCATTCCTTCCTTCCCTCCCTCTCTCTCTCTCTCTCTCTCTCTCCTGCTCTTTGTCACAACACACACCCACACACAACCCACATCTTTTCCATATACACTGTACTCATGTAAATTTAATATCTCTGTAAAAGCTATACAGTACTTCAAACTATTAAAACATTCTTGAAACCACTGTAAAAAACAAAAAACACAGCTTTATATCATATCAATATATATGTAAACACCTCCCTGTGTAGACGTATAAATATCATGTGGGCTAAATATTGCATATTCAATCATCAGGAATGGATCAAAAAAGGGGGGGAGAGAAAATGTTCTATTATTAGACAGAAATAGGAAGGTGTCCATTGCTGTGACGTGATTGGCATAGCCTGCTTCTAATCAAGCCCCTTCCTCTCTCATTTCCCCCTTCTGTAATGGAATGGTCTTGAACACAGAGCGGCCTCAGCTCAGCGCGTGTGTGAGGTGCATAGTTGAGTGTGAGGGTAGTAGTCTCTAATACCAGCACACTACAAACCCAATATCATCAATAAAGCAGTACACAATATCTTTGTTTTTACACCAACAGTCTGGGATATGAGCCTACACTTTGAGTCAATATTTCAGCATACTGAAAATGTTGACTAATGCACATTTAGATATAAACAAAGCCCTTGAGAAAGCCAAACGTACACATAACCATGTCTGTACTATTAACTCAAATATTCTGCAATCACAGATAAACTGTAAATCCAGCTATTAGAATGAATTATTTGGTGAAAAAATGATTATGACTCAAGTTAAATATCTTTTTTTTTTAAATCAATTTTGCTTAATCCATGCTTCTCACAGGAGAAAAATATTTCATGCCAACTTGATATAGAATACTTAAGGTCATCAAGTTTGAATTCCTAAAACATGAATTCAATATTCCATGTCAATTTGTTTTAAAAAATCTTCCTGATACAACCTGATACAAATCTCATTCCACAACAGTAAAATAACAAGTTTTCTCCAAGCATATTCGTGGGTTCGAACCCCGGCCGCGTCATACCAAAAGACGTTAAAAGATGGGAGTTGTTGCTACCTTGTTTGGCGTTCAACAATAAGGGATAGAGCAACGTCGATCTGGCGCTGCTCAGTGGCTGCCGGGCTCACGATCAATTGGGCAAAAAGAATTTCTGTTTCGGTTTAATAAAATTTGGAGTGGACTATTAGGCTATTATTATTATTATTATTATTATTATTATTATTATTATTAATTGCTTGTAATTGTTTTAATTTTTCCAATACAGTACCTTCATTAAATCAGATAGTAAACAAGGTACATGTGCCAATATCATGAATATAATAATGACCTATCTGCCTATGAAGATTAGAGTTGAGATTTTGATTTTCGTGAATATATCTTTGAATACTTATGTAATATTCACCCATCAATATTTTGTACACACAATGTATTTAATATTCTACCAATTTAAAGATTAAATGTAGAACATTTCTTCAAGTATCAAGCGAGTCATAATGGAATGACTCATTAACGTCAAGCTTACCATGTTATTTCCTTGTTTAAAGAGATACAGGGAAGGAAGGAACATTGGAACAAAACTATTACAACTAATGCCTTGGTCACACTGTCACACAATAGACATCATACCAATGGAAAGGGCTGACTTAATGAGGTCAAATGTTGAACTTTTGAAGAAGAAGAAAAAAAAATTATATATTTATATATATATATATTTTTTTTTTTTTTTTTTTTTTTTTTTTTTTGGGGGGGGGTTGTAATGCCTGCTCCATCTTGCAGCAAGTGTCATTGAAATCTTTACATAGGGCTCATGCATAATGACTGTAAAAAGTTTGATCCAGACCCCTTATGAAAAATCCAGGCCAGGAGCCCCCTCCCCTCCCCCCCCCCCCCCCATACAAAAAATGAAATCTTTACACAGGACTCATGCACAATGACTGTAAAAAGTTTAAAACTGACCCCTTCCCCAAAATGTGGTGTGGTGCCCTGCATGAACACAGTAAACATATTTAAAGACATCAAATTCAGGCAATTGGCTCACTCATAAAATGATATTCTGTCTTTTATATCAGACAAACAAATATAAAAGGACTTGAGCAGTTCCTTTAAAGGTAAAGACCAGTTTTGGAACGTCCCCCTCTCAAAAAATGAAATAGAAGCTCTTATTATATACCAATCATGTGAAACAATATGTTTTGAATAATACGTGATGATACAAATTTTGCCGGGAAACCGCCTACTAATTGATATATCTGGTAAATTATCATATCGATCTGGCCTGGATAGATATCCACAACGTTTCTTTCACAATGCAATCACATAATCAGAACTGGTCTATACCTTTAAAGTTGAAATCGGAATGGAAATGTCACTAAGCCAAGACTGAGAGTTATAAGGAATGTTATCTGTACATGAGTAATGCTAGCCAAGTTAATCTTGGTTATTAATCAAGTCTACATTTAATCCCAAAACCATGACAGAGACATGGGGGTTTAAGTACATGTATGCCAGGAAGGGGGGGGGGGGGGTGAAAACATTTTGTACATGTACCAATGGGCAATCTTATGTTAAGAAATTAAAAAGTAGATATGAATGTTATAAACAGCCAAGCCTAAAATTTAGTTAAAGCCTACCAGGAAGAAGAAAAAAATGTCAATGCGGAAAGGGGAGGATGGACAAAATTAGCAGCCTGATTGATTTGTCCAATTTTTAATATGTATCCAATCTTTGAGTAACAAAGAATCTAAAATCTTTATAGTAAGGTTCACGAACATGCTACATAAATCCTACAGAACATACATACCGGTACATGCAAGCCTGCATGCGTATATATATATATATATATATGTAATGCAAAAATAGTGAAATGACATTACAAGTTTTACAGAAATACATGTATAAACATTTGATCAACTACAACCAAAAGAACCTGTTCTTTGAAAAAAAATCTTGAAGGTGCTACTCAAGCCTTTGAGATATATTTTGGAGTGTACATGCAGAAGCTACAAAATAAGGATGCTGCGGATAATAATAAATAATTCATTCTGAACTATACTTCTCCTGTAATGATAGATTAATGATATCTATAATTTACATCTTACAATTTAAAGTGATTACAACTACAATTATGGCTATCTTAATGAAAATCTGTAGCACTTTCTTCCTTCCTAGACATTGCTCACTGTTTTAAACCCTAAAGCGATGCACCGAATACTCATTAGGCTAACTGATAAAAGCTGATTAATGAGAACATAAAGCAAGGAAAGTCAGCTGATCTCATCGTATCCAAACACAGACATGGAGTATGCGGACATTAGTCGTTGTCAAGGCAATTACGTATGGGTTTTGGCCCATACATGTATCAC
>JAVYIG010016381.1:12500-31427 GCA_035222895.1 Strongylocentrotus droebachiensis | reverse complement strand
TGAAAACGGATGTGATCTAAAATATGATAATAAGGACAACTAATTTAGGGCTTGACCATTCAATACTTTGTAAATGAGCAAAAGTGTCTTAAATGCAGTTTTATGCCTTATTGGCAACCAGTGTAAATTAATCAATATAGGTCTGGTATGGAAAAAAAATGTGAGGAATTAGACACAAGTCTTGCACATGCATTCTGAGCATACTGCATCTGGATTTTTTGATTATATTCAAGCCTAACTGCTGGTAAATGCATGGGCAAGGTTTTACCGGTCTAAATATCTGCGTATAATTATGACGGACGATTACTTATTGAATGCAGATTTACACGATTGTGTTGGATATGGGCTTCGTATAATGTTTAAACGAGAATCAAGCTATTCACCCAGATTTTTCACAGAGCTTGACGGTTTTTCTTCTGAGTCTCCAACTGTTATAGTTTTGCTACTTGTCTGGATGTTCCAACTGTGAGAAACATTAGCATAATTATGTTGGAACATCCAATTAGAACGGTTATCATGCATGATTCTAAATCATAGATCATCTTGATTTTTTTTAAAGGGCTGTAACTGTAAGAAATGTATAACTGTGAGTCTTCGGCATAACCATGACAAGAAACATTTTGGAATCGCCTTTGCAGAATATTGATTGGATTACTTGTATGGATTGTAAAAAAAGAAGGGGCTCCGAGACGTGTTAATTTTTGAGCAGTTGAGTAGCTCATGCGAAGATATTAAGATTAGGAACTTGTTTAAATCGAAAGAGCTCCCTCTATTAAAAAAGAGGATATAGTGAAAATGTTACTGATCGGTATAGTGCCTACAATGTAGACAGCGTAAAATATTCTAAAAAAGAATGAAACGCCGATAATACCGAACAACAACAACAACAGTGTAAGGTAGTGTGGACAATTACACATTTCGGTCCGCCCCGTTCTTTGAGTGGGTCCTGTGAAAACACACCTTTTCTTTTTAAAAATTATGCTTATCTTACACCATGTTTTAATTTATTTGTTTGTAGCTAGTTGAAGTATATTGTTTGTTTTTTTTCGTCTGTCCTCTTCCTTCTCCTTTCTTTCGTTTGTTTTCTGTCTTTCTATTTTGCGATATGCGCTATACAAAAAAATAAGTACTTTATTATCATAAATATTGCTATTATTATCATTATTATTAGTAGTAGTATTATTATTACTATTATTATTATTATTATTATTATCATCATCATCATCATCATCATCAATATCTTCATCAACATTTTGGAAAGATTATATATTAGTTTAAAAGGTTGTTCTTTGTCGTTTCCATAGCGATGTGGGTTGCACATTAGGTTGGAAGATGCCCCATTTTAGAGGAGGAGTATTGTGTTTGGTTAAAAGGGGCATTACATTTTCTGAAAAAGGTAGAGAGAGCACTAAATCACCCCCCCCCCGGAAATGTGAAAATTGCGCCAACCGATATTTCGCTCAGTGGGTGGGGGGGGGGGGGGGTCAGGAACATCTTCGTTTTTCTTTTTTTGCTCAATACACACCCGCCTCTCCCCCCCCCCCAAAAAAAAAAAACATTGAGGCGCGGGGGAGTTTAACCCCCAAAACACCCCCCCCCCCCCCCACCCCTGCGTCCCATCTACAGCGGTGTCAGCCCCGTCTATCGAGGTCTTCAAGAGCCACCTCTCTTCAGTCACTTTTCGCTAAGTGACAGATGCTGTTTTTTACTTGCACATTAGCTTTGAGTTTTTCATATTTTGTCCGTCACTGCACTTCCCCTGCACGTGTTCCTGCGACCGCGCACCTTTTTCTGCACCAAGTACGACAATACTCTTTTAGAGGGATGTACTTCAATGGAAGAAGAAAAAGAAGAAGTACGCGTCTGGCTAGTACAAGTGTGAACACCTCAAATGATACTTAGGAATAATGATTAATTAAATCAACAAGTCCGTAGCTACAAAAGGAACTACAAAATAGGGGGAAAGGGCCGGGGGTTGCCAACAGACACGAGAACGGGACAAGACATTACTTTAGATGATAAAGATAGAAGAACACGGTAGTTCTAAAAACAAAAAGAGTATAGTTGTAGACGTGTGTGTGTGTGTGGGGGGGGGTCATTCAGGGGCGTCGCTAGATCTTTTTCAGTGGGGGGGTATAGAGGCCACCGATTACCGACAAAACTAGCCACCAATTATCAACAAATATATTAATCCCAATGTCTACAAATCTAACCCTATAAACCCGGGGCCAGGAGCTAAAATTATTTTTCAGTCCCCTCCCCCCCCCCCCCTCCGCGCAAAGCGCGGAAGCTTTGGCGTTTCATTAACCCTTACTGTACTGGAGATTGCGCCGCAACCGCTTGGAATTTTGAATTGTCGTTTCAGGACTTTTTTTCCTCAAGTCTTACGCACATTTTGATACCATTTTCGTCGAAATCGGATATACCTGTGAGGTGTTACATAACAATTAGTATGCGCATGTCATCAACTTACAACCTCTCACCCCACCCCCCCCCCCTTTAGCGACGCCCCTGGGGTCATTTTGTCCATTTTGTCCGCACTCCAATGTCTTGTGGTTGAAATTTTAAAGGCATCGTTTAACAATGTTAAATATGAGATGCACGGCCGTACGTGTTAGTAGGTCTGTAATATCGAAGCCCTAAAAAAATTGCACTTCAAAATGATCAAGAAGTGCCTCAAAAAAGTAAAAATCTTTGAGTGACCGGTTTTACTATACTCGTTTTCCCCAATAGACTCTAGTGTTATCAAAATTAGTTATTCCAATCATAAATATCTTGATAATCAGACAGCCGATCGGCTTGTAAAAGTCATGGGATTCCTGACTGACCTAAAGTTGTATTTATCATTGCAGCATCCCCCCCCCCCCCATAGGCGCCGGAAGTGGGGGGGGGGGGGGGGGGCAGGGGGGCAGCTGCCCCCCCCCCAATCACAAAAGTGGGGGGGGCAAAACGCATTTTTGCCCCCCAAAAACGCCCCCCCCCCCTCAAAAAAAAAAAAAAAAAAAGCAGTAAAGGAGTAAAGATGGTTTGTATTTTTAACCCAAAAGAACATAACAATAATACAAACCTGAATTAAATGACGTATGAAATTCCATTCAAAGAAAAAGAAAGTTAACAGGAATTAAATTTCCTAAACATTGCGCATGCTACCTATATTTTATCAATGTAGGTTTTTATAATAGCGATACGCGCATATCGTGGACATATTCGAGAGGATGGGAAAGCGTTTTTTTTTTTTTGTTATAGGGGTGAGAAGCTTATGAGCCCCCTGAACGATGGCGTACTGATGGGGGGGGGGGGGGGGTATTTTTTTTATTCGATACAAATGTTGCTGAAATGACATGATTTTCCGGTATGTTTACTCATTTTTTTGGTAAGTCATACCTTTTTATGCGTTTGTTGGAAAATTAGAAATTCCCAAATTTACAGTCGGGCGAAAAATATGCTTATTTAGAAGCATTTATGTTAGGGTCTGCAGAACGGCCGGGCTCGGGGACTCGTGCCACCCTCAATTGTTGAAAAAGTTTGAAACACAGAAAAAGAAAGAAAGAGAGAGAGAAAAAATAGGTGACCTGCCAATGTCACAAATGAGGTATCTAAATATGCTTATCTGACCATAATTTTAATGTCTAAAACCCCTAAACTTCTGGGGGCTCAGCCCCTTGACCACCTACCGGGGCCCAGGCCCTGGACCCCACGCCAAAATATGCTCATCTGACCGTAATTAAATGCCTAAAACCCCAGAGCTTACGGGGGCTCCGCCCCGGACCCCACCAAGGGCCCTAAGACGGTCCCCTGTATGATCATCTGACCGTTATTAAATACCTAAAACCCCCATGCATCCGGGGGCTCTGCCCCCTGGAATCCCACCAAGGGCCCTAAGGCGGGGCCCTGGATGCTAATCTGACCGTAATTAAATGCCTAAAACCCCAGAGCTTACGGGGGCTCTGCCCCCGGACCCACCAAGGGCCCTAAGGCGGTCCCCTGTATGTTCATCTGACCGTTATTAAATACCTAAAACCCCTGAGCTTCCAGGGGCTCTGCCCCCTGGACCCCACCAAGGGCCCTAAGGCGGGGCCCTGGATGCTCATCTGACCGTAATTAAATGTCTAAAACCCCAGAGCTTACGGGGGCTCCGCCACCAGACCCCACCAAGGGCCCTAAGGGCGGTCCCCTATATGCTCATCTGACCGTTATTAAAGACCTAAAACCCCTGAGCTTCCGGGGGCTCTGCCCCCTGGACCCCACCAAGGGCCCTAAGGCGGGGCCCTGTATGCTCATCTGACCATTATTGAATACCTAAAACCCTCGAGCTTCCGGGGGCTCTGCTCCCTGGACTCTCCGCCAATTAGTGGCCTGCCAGTGTCACAAATAAGGTATCTAAATATGCTTATCTGACCATAAATTTAATGCCTAAAACCCCTAAACTTCTGGGGGCTCAGCCCCTTGACCCCCTACCGGGGCCGGGCCCAGGCCCTGGACCCCACGCCATTTTACGCTCTACCTGATTGTTAATAATCCACTTTGAAAAACGTTCCGCGGGGCCTGCCCTGCATGTAACGTGTAACAGTGATGGTGATGCAGATTTTTCTTCTGCCCCCTCCCCCCTTCCAAACGTTTTTGCTCGTTACGTCACTGCCCCTGGAAGGTGAGCCCCCTGGAATGTTTTCCCCCCCAATCCCAAACTGCTTCCGGCGCGCCTGCCCCCCCCCCCCCCCCCACTCAGTGTTATTTAGGGTACGCATAATTATGCACGTTCCCTCCTTTTGAAAACACCCCCTTAAAGTCTGGTATGTAAAGTCAATACGGGCCGGATTTTTGTGTACTACGAGCCGGACTTTGGTGCGTGAAAAGTACCCCTTTACCGGATATTTTGGGAACACGCATGGTATCCCTCCGGAGTGGGGGCCGGGTGCAGCATGAGCTAAATCCAGGATTTTGTTTCAGAATCTGAAACAAAGTTACTTGATCCCTTTAAAAAGTTCGAATGACTCTTTTTCAACTACCCCCCCCCCCCCCAACCCACTGCCTCTGCCTCGACAAAAAGTGTTTGCGTTTGCTGACCGGCTAACTTGACTTGGAAGTGTCGTGCGCAAAACTATCAGATAACTTGCATTCGACGAGAAGGTTCGTATCATATCACTCTACAAGAAGATCCGTAGATAATTCTTTTTAATATAATTGTAACATAATCATCCAACGAGTTTTTCTTTTCTTCGTATAATCAGTATAATGCAAATGTTCATCTTGCGCATGTATGCTTGTATGGTATTAGATCGTATCTCGAAGATTGTATATGTGAGTTCGCGAGACGATTGCGACGTACTCTTGAAAATTGCAGTGAGTGTATAGAAGAAAGAAGAATATTTTCACCTAGGAGGAGAAACCAATCCAGATTCACCGACAGAAGTCCAGGTAAAATCGCATTCAATTCACGATTTAAATATAGGATTTCTCGGTTAATTTCGTAAGTTGGCCACACAAATTCATTTTATGTTCATTTAATTTCGCCGATTCTGTCACCGCAGCTGTTATTTTTTGTTCAAATTCTTTTTTTAGCATTTAAATTCATAAAACGATCATTCAAAAACATTTTATTTTCATTCGAATCAGTTAAAACGTGTTTTTTTTCGTAAAATTTTCATTCAATTTAAAGCGAGACGATTCGCGATTACGTAATAGCGTATTCCGTGAATTTAAATTCGTTTCTTTGCATACAATTTCACACGTTTTGCAGACAAATTAAACATGTAAATCTTACCCAGTATGATATAGGTCCCGCAAGCTTATTAGTTCCATGCTAAATCCATTTCAAATGTATGGGTTGGTATAAGCAACAAACATGTTATTTGTCTTCACTAGGGGTGTATACACTCTTAAAACTGAAATGTTAAATCACCATTTAAAAGGGCCGAGGAGTGACATCTCTTTCAAAATGGTTAACACTTTGAACATGCTGAATCCAACCTTTATAGTGTTGGATCCAGCATGTTCAAAGTGTTAATCTACCATTTTGAAAGAGTTGTCACTCCTCGGCCCTTTTAAATGGTGATTTAACATTTCAGTTTTAAGAGTGTACCCACCAAATCATAACTATTTAGCAACTGAACGATCATGTGTTAAGTAGATATAACCTAGCCACATCAATATAGAATTAGCATGGAACTAAGCAAGAGTGTCTTTTTATGAATATGCAATGATATAAGCGCATGCAAAGTGTGTTTTTACCGACTACAGTTGTATTTATTGGAGTGGCGTACCATAATGATGGGAGAGGGGGGGGGGGGGGGTATCAATATACATTGATTTATTTTTTATGTTTTGTTTGGTTTCCTTTTTGATAATTTATTCGATGTTCGTAATCTCTTTGAAGCCATTTATATTTTGTGTAAATTATATTTAGTCTGTATTGAACATGTTAAGAACAATCTATGAGTATCAGTTCAATCACAATCATAATCACATCAAAATTTGAATCACCATCACACTGAATCACAATCACGATGGTGATCACAGTCACAGTCACAATTACCATCTCAGTCACAATCGTAATCACCATCTCAATTAAAATCACGATCACATACAGTAAGAAGCACAATCACGCTACACAGCCCCCCCCCCCCCCCTCGACATTTTCGGAGATTGCGCCGCAACCGCTTGGAATTTAGAATTGTCGTTGCATGACTTTTTTCCCTCAAGTCTTACGCACATTTTGATACCATTTTCGTCGAAATCGTATGCCTGTAAGGTGTTACACAACAATTAGTATGTGCATGTCAGCAACTTATGCTATAGGATTTCCCGGCCAATTTCGCGAGTTTGTCATTCAAATTAATTTGTCTTGCGTTCAAACTCGACGGTTTTAGTGCAGTCAGGTATATCTCAGGTTTATATTCCCTTTTCTAGTTTTCAAATCTATGGAATTTTCGTTAGAATCTACGTATGTTTCATTCAAATTAATGAACAATGCAATGTGCTTCTTTCGCTATTTGGTCATTCGATTTGGCGCAACACGATTTTCTGACAACACGACGGTGTACTTTTAGCATTCTAATTCATTTGTAGCATTCAAATTAGCACTTTGTGCACTTAAATTGATGGTCAATATACATTTCTCGTTTATTACACACTTTTTATAGCTCATTCTTTTTCTTTCAAGATTGTTTTTTCATGTGTATTTCATTATATTTCATTTTACTTGCATTTATTTATACTTATTAGATTTATCTGATATTCATCAGCATTTAAGTTTGATTGTTAAGAAGAAAAAAAAACGACTTGCATCTACGGACCTGATGGTCTCAGTATATTTGTAAATGTTCATGTAAGGAAGTTGTTTGTCTAATGTTTCATCATAAATTTATCATTATGGAAGAAGGGTAAAATATTGTGACTGGGGTAGGGACTAGAGTCAACAATTTGAACATGTCTTTAGCCATCGATCTGCTGGCGGGCAAGTAAACTACGAAACTCTTTAAGTAAAACAGAGGGGTGTGCTGTGTATAAGAGACGATGTGAATTACTTTTGTAAAATTCCGAGTCTGTAGTAAATAGGGGCGATTGAGGGTACCCCCACCTTTCCCGAGTATATGAACATGTCCGTGCAGAAATGCCATATCCCTTGATTTCGCCCCTTCTTTACTTTATGTCTGACTACACCCATCTGCATTTTCCTGAAAATGAATAAATGGAATAACAGCTTAGACCCCAAGGGCAAATCATGCATTTTAACTACATTATTTAAAAACTATAAAAGTTTGTTGCAATTCTTCCCCCTAACATTCCTAACTTGAATAAAAATATTACGAATTATAATGGCAGGTATTAATTTGAATGATAAAAATTACGCTTCGACAAGTGAATATTAATTTGAATGCTAGTTGAGCAGTTTCTAAATTGAATGACAGATCTATGAAACCCTTCGACCAAAATCCTAAATTAAATACAAAAACTGGAAAATTGAATGATAATTGGCATGGCAAAGCCGATCTGCGCTAACTTAAATGCAAAGTAAATGAATTCGAATGACAAACACGCGAATTTGGCCGGGAAATCCTATATAATTGCATAATTATATTCATGTACAAGCAGAAATGTGAATACAGGTTTGGGTGTATTTCTTCCTAAGTGGGAGATATGAATTGATATCAAATTGCTTTTATATGTTTCTCAAAGTAACTTGATGTATTCCTGAACAAAAGAATACATAAAATAAAACAATAGATACCATAAAAAATAAAAAGATTTAAAACTAGATGGAATTCGACTGCGCGCAGTCGAAAATGATGCCTCCGTCATAGAGCAATTTTACAAACCAAAACAGAAGAAATTTTTCGAATTCAAGTTCAATCGTAATTGTAATCCATTGACAGGTTCTCAGAATATCGTGATTACAAGCAATTTCTCATATACATATATGACCCTTTGATCTTTGACCTCATGACCCTAAAATCTACTCAGTTCATTGGCTCTGCAAGATGTCCTGAGTTAAATAGTAATCCATCTGTCAGTTCTAATGAGAATGCGTTCACAAGATATTTTTGCATACATAATGAGCCCCTGACCTTTGACCTTATGAACCAAGAATCTACTCAGTTCATTGGCTCTGCAAGTAACATACATGACCTAAGTTTGGCGGGAATCCATCAATCGGTTCTTGAGATAACGCGATCACAAGCTGTTTTTGCATACATAATGTGCGCTGTGGCCTTTGACCTTTGACCTCGTGACCCCAAAATCTAATCAGTTCATTGGCTCTGCAAGTAACATACATGACCTAAGTTTGGCAGCAATCCATCAATCGGTTCTTGAGATAACGCGATCACGAGCTGTTTTTGCATACATAATGAACCCTGTGACCTTTGACCTTTAACCTTGTGACCCCAAAATCTAATCAGTTCATCGGCTCTGCAAGATACATACATGACCAAAGTTTGGCAGGAATCCATCAATCTGTTCTTTAGATAACGCGATCACGAGCTGTTTTTGCATACCTAATGAGCCCTGTGACCTTTGAACTTTGACCTCGTGACCCCAAAATCTAATCAGTTCATCGGCTCTGCAAGATACATACATGACCAAAGTTTGGCAGGAATCCATCAATCGGTTCTTTAGATAACGCGATCACAAGAACGGGACGTACGTACGTACGTACAGACGTACGTACGGACGGACGGACAACCCGAAAACATAATGCCTCCGGCTACTTCGTAACGGAGGCATAAAAACAAAGAAAAATGCAATAAATTATCAATAATTCATTGCATTTTACCCCGGTCCCCAACATTAACAAATTCCTTTTTACGGCCATGCATTATGGCTCAAGGCATGGGCACACAGACGATTTTTTTTCTGTTGGGGACCGGGGGGGGGAATTCAATGAATTATTGATAATTTATTGCATTCTCTTTGTTTGTTTTTTATTTGTGGGAACTGCCCCCTACCCTAGCCCCCGCTGCATATACAGTCATGGTTCAGTGGCAAAGCAATGGCCTCTTAACCGTGAGGCCCCAGGATCAAAACCGTGTCGATGTGCTATATTAGTGCCCTTTTGTGGGGCATTAACCCCCATTACTGTCATTTATGAATTAAGGACGTAGGTCCCCTAGTTGATAAGCATAGTAGCATACACATGCTTTAGCAGTCACGCAAAACAAACACTGGCAAATTATTATTCAATAAAATCTGAGAATATATACTATTATCTAGATCTATTAAGAATAAATCATTGTCAAAGTAATTCCATAAATTGGGCTTTAAAAAAAATATTCAAACTATATTATGAGCGACAGTGTATGAGTATTAGTTCAATCACAATCATAATCACATCAAAATCTGAATCACCATCACACTGAATCACAATCACGATCGTTCCCAACCTGTTTAGCTTGTATTTCTGCTTTCACACAATTCCACTTGTGAAAGGTTGGATTGCACTCTACATTAATCGTGTCAAAACGAAAACGATTTTTTAAATGCTTGAATTTATTCTTCTCTTTAAAAAAATGTATTTGCAGAGCTGTAGATGACTGTCGTGTAGGCCTACTTTAGCACAACTTAAATCACCATTATCGTGATCATGACGTCATCAGCGGGAAGTGCAGACTATTTAATGGTCAACGAAACCAACCTAGAAGAGAACAGGACAATGGAGAGTCATGCAGATACTGGCTTAAAGATGATCATTCGTAACGCCTTTACCGTCTATTACTTAATTTTAATCATATTTGGTGTTGTAGGAAACGGTTTAGTGATTTTCGCCTATTATACCCGTGCTAAACTTCGTGTTGTATCATGTAACTTTTTCTTGGTCCAAATGTCTCAGGTAAACCTCATCGTAGTATGTCTGGTAGATCCTATGATTATGTACAGTATGTACACTGAGAGACGAACTGTAGATATACTCTGTAAAATGTATATTGTAATCATTGAAGTGTGCGCTGGAGTGACAGCGTTCTATATCATCGCTATTGCTTTCAATAGATATTTTCTCATCGTACATCCACGACTCTTTCGACGACTATGCATGCCAAAGAGAATCAAAATCATTATTTTTCTTCTATGGTTGTTCATTTTCTTTATCGCAGGATTTGTTATCACGAAAATGGATGTTAAAAAAGATCGTGTCACTAACAGATGTATGCTTGAAAACGACTCGGCTCTTGGTCGGTTTTACAACAATCTCATCCTTTACTCCTTCTTTATACCCTTAACGATTTGTGTACCGTTTGCTCATGCATTGACGCTGAGCGCTATTAGGGCAAGCAGGCGACGAGTAAAGTGTCAAATATCAATCCCAAACACCAGCCTTCGCAACAATCAAGAAGTACAAGGCGCCAAATCTCACTCTCACAAATCTGTTCGACCGTCTGGATGTCCTACTCTCAATGTTGTAGAGTTAGAAAATAACAGGTCTATGCTTATGGAAACAGAGATTACGTCAAGTTGTACCTTAAAACCTCCTTTTCATAAATTTAGATTCGACTTTAGAGTCGATTTGCCCAAAAGTTCCTCGGTTGATAAGACACCAGATAATCGTGTCACATTAAACACAAATGGGTTACCCTCTACGATTCCATTCACCTACAAGCTACCAAAACAACCAGTGAGAAAAGGCATCAAGAAACGAGAATTTCCTCTGATTCGTATGATGTCACTCCTGTACGTTGTATTGTGTATTTCTTGGATTCCTTGGTGGATGAAGAACATCATGGATGACGAAAGACAGAATAGCATTACAACAATCATGTATGCTCTGGCTTGGCTCAATCCTATTTATTACTCTTTCAGCCCTTTTATTTATGCGCTGAGCAACAGAAATTTTCGAGTTGTATATGGGGATGTGTTCCGAAGAGTTGTATGCAAGGCATGACATCGGTAGTTGGAGTATTGATATATAAATTATTTGACCCAATTTCTTTATAGAAGATGGCAGTTATATTCAAAATAACAAACACAATGAAGACATGATCAGTTATAAGCCTCGGGCAGATCTTAGCCAGCTTTGCTCGCTCGCGCAATCAAGACGTTTTCTTTTGGAATATTATGCTGGATCTAAAAATAAAAATAATAAAACTGCATTATTCGGACACCTCGCTGTCATACATCATTATGTCTCATGTAACTACATACACATTTATTATGTTTTATTAACGTTCAAGGTTAACATTCAGCCTAGAGATGATGACAAATAAAGACTTATTCCTAACTTTGAAACTACAAGATTGTGGTGTGTCTTTATTCGATGACGGCATCGATGGAAACTGCGCAATGCGTATACATACAATGTCATGTCAATCAGGGGCGGATCCAGCTTTTTATAAAGGGGGGGTTGGGGTGGTATGCGAGGGAGCGTAGCGACCGAGTCCTAGCGAGCGGAGCGAGCGAGGGGGGAGGGTGTGGGAGGGGGGTGTCCCCCCTCCCACAGTAGGGAAAAATTTTGAAAATCTGTGTGTGAAAATGGCGTTTTCTTGCGATAAGATTTAAAAAAATGGTCCCCGGATTTTTTTTTTTTTTTTTGGGGGGGGGGGGGGGGGGTTGCAACCCCCCCAACCCCCCCCCCTAGATCCGCCACTGTGTCAATGCATAATTACATGTATAGTCTTAATAGCAACATTGTATATTAATCAACTCATACTAAAATAATTATTTTAAGAATCACTTTTCATTATTATCTTGATTGTCTTACAATATTTGTAAATACGTGTAGGGCCTATTTCTTCCACCTTCTCTCCTCTCTTCTACTTTTTCTTCATGTAATTTTCTTTCTCTCTTTGTCCTATTACAGTAAATTCACATCTTTTGTGAAACCTTTCGTTTTTAAAAGTTCTTTCTACTCTCTTTTCTCTGTATCTTTTCCTTTTCCCATCTTTCCTCTCATTATTTCGCTGTATCACATCATCACACATTGTTATGATTTCAATATGCTGTTGTATTTTTGATGCGCTGTGGAACGTGAATTTGATGTGTGACGTTGTTTTTAAAATGTTTTAATGGTTTACAATTGTATATATCCTTTAACTGGGATCATGATGTAAGACGGCTTTCGCTGATCATGTTTTGGAGATGTGAAGGTCGAGGGTTCGAATCCCAACACGGCACCAATATTCCTTGGCAAGATATTAACCTACACTTGCTATACTCTCCACCCAGGTGTTAAATGGTTAGGCCTATACCCGGTAGGATATGACCGTCATTGTTGGTCAAACAGTTTTGAGCGTCAAGTAACGCCTGGCTGGAATGCTCCCCAGGGAGTGGAGATTGTGCACACATTGTGTGCGGGCAGGTATTGAATCCAATGACCGGGTAATAGTATATTAATTTTGTAAAGCGCTTAAAGACATCATAGATGTATTAAGCGCTATATAAAAGCGGAATTATTATTATCCTGAATCAATACGTTTCAATAGGATATATAAATAAACAATATAAAATAAATGAACAGAACAAATATGTAAAAGTAGTTCATACAAAATTGCACCTTTATGTGATGGTGGTTCGTAACCTTTTAACCGTGATCAATGAGCTAGACATGTTTTATGTACTGTATTTCACCATGCAGTCAGACCAGGAAGCTAATGAATGGAGATCCCGTCCAAGAGGCCCCTTTGAAGTCATCCGTGGCACCGCGAGTCTTTTGTTTCCCCTACCGTAATCCCCTTAACCCCCTCCCCCCTCCCCCCCTCCGAAACCGTACAGCTCCCAAGTAGCACTAAGTCCGCCCTTTCCACACACAGCCCAGCCCAGCGAGCACGGCGGCATTTCCTTTGCCGGCCCGTACTTGGGGTGAATAGTGGTGATAACTTGAAAACTTCTAGCCCCGATAAATGCGCAAACATATAACACAATTTCATTTAGTTCTTTAGGAAGATATACCTTTGGACCACTTTCCTAGCTATCTACAAATTTCGGAAATTTTCGGAAAATGTCAATAATTAGATGAGAAAATCATGAAGATGAAAACCTTTCATTCGCTCTAACTCACGATTTCCTTGGTCGATTTCGCTGGTTGAAGTGGCTCTGTCTTCAGAAGAGCTATCCGAGAACGGAAAAAGCATTTGATATCTAATAGAAAGTTGCATTTGTCATATGTTGTGAATTCTGTGTTTTGTGTTATATATGTTATTGCTAAATAAATCTTCACTGAACATGACCTAATTTTTCGGTGCCACGCATGGCTTCAAAGCTCGATGCTTGCGTATTTTTGCAAAAGAGTGAATAGAGAACTTAGGGAAGCATAATGGTGTTGCGTAACATTTCGTAATATTTGGAATGTCAGAGGGGGACTGTGCATTGATATGGACAGCTGTTGATGGAAATGATGGCTGGAGAGGGTTACATTTCTTTTTGTTAAGCCAAGTTAATCTTGAATATTTTTCCCTCGGAAAATTCTTTCGAGACGGTATCTCCATTCATTACAGCTTCCTGGTCAGACCGGACTGAATTCTATTCTCAGTAACACATGAAGTTGCTTTACTTGGGCCAATTCCGCATCTCCCCTTAAAAAAAAGTTATTTATTGAATATTATCATTTTTCGAAAGGGTGGCTGAAAATTAAAAAATATTATCCTCCTCTACTTTAAAGTGGAAACGTTACCGAACTGCTGTTTGTGTCTGAGTTTTGACCTAACAAGACAGAGTTTATGTGTGCATAATTCCGAAAACTCTGTGACTTTGTTTTCTCTGGTTTCCCCCTTTTCCCTTTTCTCTTCCTTCCTTTTTAAAGAAACAAATAACTTTTTTTTTTCTTCCAGTTTCACTTTTATTCTCTTAAAGGTATGTCCCATTTGCAGCAAACGTCAAATGTTGTAGAACTTTGCAGGAATTATTATGTCACGTATAATAATTATGTCCTATTTGTGCAATTTAAACGTTAGCATCGTCCTAATATTCAAATTATGCAAGGAAACCCGTTTACTTTCTAGACTTTACTGTCATTCACTATTGAGTGAGTGACTGGCTTTTTTTCTTCTTTAGCAATAACAGACATAAAATGAGGTGTAAGGGTACATTAGCATTTGTCTACGTCAATAACCCCCCCCCCCCCCACCCCCACTCCGAGAACGGAGGGATACCATGCGTGTTCCCAAAATGTCCAGTAAAGGGGTACTTTTCACGCAGCAAAGTCCGGCTTTTAACACACAAAAAAATCGGCCCGTATTGACTTTACACACCGGACTTAGGGGGTGCTTTCAAAGAGAGGGAACAAGCATAATATGCGTACCCTAAATAACACTGAGTGGGGGGGGGGGGGGGGGGGGGGGGCAATAACCCAATTCTTGTAATGGCCAAAATTAAACTGATCTAATCTTTAAGCAGCACAAAACGTATAGTCCTGTAGAAATTGTTCAGACCTGGAAAAGTTGATAAGTACAAGGTTTTTTTGTTGATTCATGTTCTAGATGGGTATTGAAGTAAATTCAGCTTGGTTGCCAGCTCGGCAACCTTGAGCAACTTTTTGTATAGCCTTATTAGCATAATCATCTAATTATCATATGTGCAATATGTAATAATGTTGCTAATCTCAATCCAGGAAGCCTGAAAACATGGGTAATACGACTTTGCAAGGGTTTTCTATGACGAGGAATTCATTTATGACACCAGTTTTTATTTTTAAGTAATGCAATTGTCTTAAATAGCATAATTAGCATAATGAGCTAATTAGGATATGTTCAATATATGAACTTCATTGTCATTGTTTATCTATAAAGCCTGAAAATGGTACAATGCATCATTGTTAATCACTTTTGAAAGACGACACATTAATTTCATGTGGGTATAGTATAATTTGCCAAATTAGCATAACAATCCAATTAGCATAATATAATTATGTGCAATATGTAGGCCTAATAATGTTGCTTATCTTAATTTAGGAAGCCTGAAAACATGGATAATACGACCTTTCAAGGGTTTTCTATGTCAAGGAATTCATTTATGACACCAGTTTTTATCTTTAAGTAATACAATTATCTTAAATAGCATAATTAGCATAATTATGTACAATATTTGGACTTCAGTGTCATTGTTTATCTATAATGCCTAAAAATGGTGCAATGCAACATTTTAAATCACTTTTGAAAGACTAATCATTAATTCATGAGAAGACATTCCATGTATAATAATTTGCCTAATTAGCGTAATAATCTAATTAACATATATGGGCAATATGTAATAATGTTGCTAATCTTAATCCAGGAAGCCTGAGAACATGGATAATACGACTTTTCAAGGGTTTTCTATGACGAGGAATTCATTTATGACACCAGTTTTTTTCTTCAAGTAATGCAATTGTCTTAAATAGCTGAATTGGCATAATGTGCTAATAAGCATGTGTACAATGGACTCCATTGTCATTGTTTATCTATAAAGCCTAAAAATGGTGCAATGCAACATTGTTAATCACTTTTGAAAGACTAATCATTAATTCATGAGAAGATATTCCATGTAGATGTAATACAATTTATCGAATTAGCGTAATAATCTAATTAGCATACATGTGCAATATGTAATAATGTTGCTCATCTTAATCCAGGAGGCCTGAACACATGGATAACATAATTTTTCAAGGAATTTTGCCACAAGCTTGAGCAACAACTGGCTTGTACTCTCAATGGTTCTGGCTTTGGTAAATATAGACAGATCATAGTTCGCACTGTTGTATTCAACATCCCTGGCCTATGTACGTACCTGTCTCATATGCACCACATCATCAATTCCATCACTATCATCTGCTTTAACCATCTTCAGTGTGTCTCCGACAGTCTCTCTAAATACAATGACTGAAGCCCAACCATCAATGCATATGATGACCCCGTCATTTCCTATTTCGTGAGGTTCGACAACATTGCCTTGCGACCAAGATAACTACCACATTGGACATAAAATTTGTTAAGCTAAATAGAGTGAATAATAAACAAATGAATCCCTCGTCTTGGAAATCCCTGGAAGAGTCATATTATCCATGCATGTTTTCAGTCTTCGTGGATTAAGATTAGCAACATTATTACATATTGCACATACAGTGTAATTAGGCTAATCATACTACATCTACATGGAATATCTTCTCATGAAATAATGTGTATAGTCTTTCAAAAGGTGATATACAATGTTGCATTGCACCATTTTTAGGCTTTATAGAAGAAAAAAATGACAATGAAGTCCATGTAATATCGTACATAATTATGCTAATGCTATTTAAGACAATTGCATTACTTACAAATTAATAGTGGTGTCATAAATGAACTCCTCGTCATGGAAAATGGAATATCTTCTCATGAATTAATGATTAGTCTTTCAAAAGTGGTTTAAAATGTTGCATTGCACTATTTCTAGGCTTTATAGATACACAATGACAATGAAGTCCAAATATTGTACATAGTTATGCTAATTATGCTATTTAAGACTATTGTATAACTTAAAAATAAAAACTGGTGTCATAAATGAATTCCTTGACATAGAAAACCCTTGAAAACTTGTATTATCCATGTTTTCAGGCTTTTTTGATAAAGATTAGCAACATTATAACATATTGCACATATATGCTAATTAGATTATTAGGCTAATTATACTATATCTACATGGAATATCTTCTCATGAATTAATGTGTCGTCTTTCAAAAGTGATTTACAATGTTGCATTGCACCATTTTCAGGGTTTATAGATAAACAATGACAATGAAGTCCATATTTTGAACATATCCTAATTAGCTCATTATGCTAATTATGCTTTTTAAGACAATTGCATTACTTAAAAATAAAAACTGGTGTCATAAATGAATTCCTCGTCATAGAAAACCCTTGAAAAGTCGTATTATCCATGTTTTCAGGCTTCCTGGATTGAGATTAGCAACATTATTACATATTGCACATATGGTAATTGGATGATTATGCTAATTAGGCTATAAAAAAAGTTGCTCAAGGTTGCCAAGCTGGCAACCAAGCTGAATTTACTTCAATACCCATCTAGAACACGAATCAACAAAAAAACCTTGTACTTATCAATTTTTCCAGGTCATGTACATGGTCTATGGTACCGTCTACTGGACTAGTACGACAATTCGGTACATGGGTCTGACAATCAGACTATTACTTAAGTGATTGCAATCACTAAAGTTGATTCGACAACAGTTACTAATGGTCGTTATTTTCCCACTTAAAGACATTTCCAAGCCCTTTCGTTTTGTGGGAAGTTCTAAATTAGTATTATCTTTCAAATGCCGTTGGAATTTAACCTTTTCATTTGTCTGGCCTGCAAATGGGACATAGTACCTTCATTCTATCATTTGTTTTCATCTGCTATTTAGCCATTTTTGGTTTGTGTTGGTTCCTTGACTTGTAAAACTACCAAACCATTTCCCTGTGATGTTTTCCTGTCTTGAAAAATATTGCATAATTGTATTTTTATGAATTATGCACCAATTTGTGTGCAGTGTCACTGGAGAGTATATGAAAGTTATACTTTCAGGTGATATGAATTTTTCCCCGAAATACGTACAAATTCTCTACACAATTCTTTTCAAGGTTTGGTCACCTGTTCAGTGATACGCTTTACACAATGTACATTGAGCTCTTGGCATGACAAGGTTTCACCTCTTCATGTATGTGTACTTTTATGCCTCATTTACTGTTTATAATTATACCGCATATTAAGATTTCGTGAAATAAAATTGATTGTTATCGTTATGAAAATGTGAATTTATGGTAAAGAATCTAAGGTATCCTATAAGGTGAAAGTGTGTTTTGATGCATTGACAATTATTGACCTATAATAATTTCTAACACTTTAGACCAGCTTGGATATATAACTTGTGAAAAATGAGGTTCGGTGTATTATACAATCAATAGACTTGTTTCCTTTTCGCTTTCACCTTTCCTTTTCCTCGATCAACTTATTCAGCTTGGAAGAGGGGAAGGGGGGGGGGGGGGGGGTCCATGGGATTTTGTTCCGAACTAGAGCGCCCAAGAGAGCGTGTGGGATGGTCAATAATTATCTTGAAATCATCGAAAGGAATACCGTTCAGGCTATACAGTGGGCCAGTGGACTATCCTCTTTGATTACGTCTTTTACATTTGCAATTTGTACCTCGACCCACGTTTACTGATGCTGAGTTACTATTTTGTAATAGATTTTAAAAAACGTGCTCTCTATCTAAAAATCTGTCGTTTCTCGGGGAGGGGTGACCCTACTTAAGCCTTCCCCTTAGAACCAAGCCCCCTCCCCCCCCCCCACTCCGAGAACGGACGGACCCCATGCGTGTTACCAAAATGTCCGGTAAAGGGGTACTTTTCGTGCGACAAAGTCCGGCCCGAGAATTGTAAAAAAAGGGGTATATTAACTTTTCACCCGGAGATTTCTTTAAAAAGGGGGTGTTTTTTCTTTTTTTTTCTCTCACTCTCTTTGGACTCCTGAGAAATTATTTCGAATTTAGGG
>JAVYIG010016381.1:0-7500 GCA_035222895.1 Strongylocentrotus droebachiensis | reverse complement strand
TCTTACTTTCAACTCTGAATGAGTAAGGAGGATTTGGTTGAATAAGTTACGAGGATTTGAATACACTAACTTCGGTACTGTTAGGCCGTGTTTGAAAATACCCTTCCCCCAACTTTTTGGATCAGCTAAGTAGGGAGGCGAGCCTCCGCTCAGCCCAAACCCATGGTGACAGCCGTAGAATATACACATGCATATGCATTTCATGCTCGGTAGCTCAGTGGCACGAAACAATCTTTGTGCGTGCTACCGGTGTTGCAAGCCTTTGTACACACTATATACTATGTGCATACATGTGCTTTAGGATCCCTAGTGTGTACGTATTCGGATCGCTTGTGTATGTTTGAGTATTCGGTGAACGGACCCGCATACAGATGCAATGAAAAACGATCCAAAAGGGAAACTTGAAAAAACATTGACACTAGTCCTGAGTCATCACGGGTTGTGCCGAACCCAGGTTTGACTTGAAAACCTGCTCCCCGAACGGGAATTTTTATCACATCAAAATTTGTGTGCATGCAGCGGCGGGAGTTACGATTAAGTTGCTGAACTAATAATTTGATGGAAAAGACAGTTACTGCTTTCAAAACGATTAATCATAAAAGTGGGATACATCATTTTTCGGAAGTGAATAAAATTATGTAGATGGACAGCTATAAGTTTGTTTTTTTTTTCTTTCTAATATTAAAGAATGCAGGAATGAGTTCAAGAAACGGAAGTCAAAATATGACTCACTGCATGAAGACTGCACTGAGCAAATTACAATAGTACCACACACAAGACCCAAATGCTGATCAGACTGAATCGTTATCACAGGCATTAATTTAATTGTCAAAATATATCCACAAAATAATGGTTTACTCTTGGTATTATGATAAGCATTAAACCAATTAAAAAACATCACATAATTAAGGGACTAGTAAAGCACGACAAAATTACCGTAAAATAGAGATGTTCATAATATCTCACAGCAATAATGATATTTCATGAGCTTAAATAGAACATATCGAGTTCAGCTAGCCATTATTTTGAAATGAGACGTAATTGTCGTGCATCGCAGTAGACTGTAGATGGCAGCATGCAGCAGAGAGGAAAATATCATGTGGTCTAAGGCCCGCAAATATCACATGGTCTAAGGCCCGTGAATGTTTTCCTCTCTGCTTGTGAAAGTTGCTGCAGTACAGTGAGAGAAAACAAAATTCAAATTTTGCACTCTTTGTTTCTGAATTATTTTTATTTCTTACTCAAATGAATAAAGTCCATATTGTTTGTACTGTTTAAAAAAAAAAGAGAAAAAAGGTGAGTTGCCATTGCAGTATTATTTTGAATATTCCATGTCTCGGAGGTTGTTTTCAGTATAGTAGCGGAGTTTTTCTTACGCATTTACTCAATCATTACGCAGCGCGTGCTAGTTGGCATCTTTTCATTCAGTAGGTATTCGTGAGCTGCTGGTGTGTGCATACATAATGAGTGATGCATGAAGTTGTTCCAATCTTTGATTTTGATCCTTAGAATTGCTCATTTTGTGTGATTTGGTAAGAGGTTGAAGTTTCTTTGCCAATGCACAAAAATCATGTCCATGAGGTATCTGGAATGGATATTTAGGTTTGGATATTGGCAAAAAAGGATTCCTTTCTTCACCTTAAAATTACTCTTGTGTCAACAAAAAATTATCTGTAGAGCAAGTAAATGTTCATCTTTCTAATGGTCTCAAAATCATGAGATGAATATGGGATAGCTTGGTCATGTGTATATAAAACAATTTGAAATAGTGGAGACTTTGCCCTTTACACTTTTTTTTTTTTTTTTTTTATTTTTTTTTAATACCCATAAAAACCACGGAATCGCATTAAAACATGAACAAGTAAACCCCCGCAGCCCCTTAAAAAAACTTTGCTTTACAATTTTCTTTTAAAATTTTAATGAAAGAGCAAACATTTTACTTGACTGTACGTACCAGTATCACATTTTTCTGAAATTTTACTGGCCCGGAGCCAACCGGCCATTGGTAGTGTCGAGTTTTCGTGAAAATCTGATTTCTCTCTCCAAAATCTGATTTTTTAGGATACTCAGTCTGTTTTTTTGTGTCAAGAGGTTGGCATCTCTGGCCGTACATGCGCTGGGTAAGGATATTGCTAAATAGAGGAGAGTGCTAGCGACAGAAAAGTTACCAAAAATATCAATATTTTTGTAATGGTTATGATCAGTTGAGGATACAACATTATAACAGATATAACGGTGTTCATAATACTGCCCCGGTCTTTAGGGAGAGCCAGCCGTGTCCTGACATAAATTAATTCAGATTTAAACTGAAATATTTTGCATATTTAGGCTAAATTCCTAAGATACAAAAATTTCCAAGAATACCATTTTGCATCAACTTCAATTCAAACTAATTCTGTAGAAAGCTATTCTGCGATTTGTTTTTGTAGCCATATCAGGATGTAAAAATTCCTGATAAAGAAGTTGGAAATTACCAGTATAGTCAATTCATTTTGAATTATGGATTATTTTAAATTCGGTATAAAAATGAAGAGTAAATTATGGAGAATGTTTACGTTCTGGCATGACAACTGAAGACAACACTCGCACTTGTCACAAAAGCGTGACGCAAAATCACCCTGAAAATCATGCACAGTTTTAAGGGACTTGGTAACATTGTTCAGATGAGAGAAAATGGTGTAAAGGTAGTGATTTCAATGCTAGATGTACAATTAAAGATAATATGTAAACTGTAGGTGAATGTAAATCATCACAAAGCAATGTATTGGCGCGCCTCGGGGTCATATCAGGATGTAACGTCCCCTTGAGCCTATAGAAACAGTGATGCCTCTCATAGCAGTCAATATACATGTATTTATATACCTCACTTAAGTAATCCAGCCATCTGATTGGTCGAAATTGCATTCATAAACTTCAACTGTTCCTGTAAAATTCCCGGTAACCATGCATAAAACATTTAATATTTTTAATAACCATGGTTATTAAAAAAATAGTTCAGTCTCCATGGTTACCCCATAGGTTTACATGTTAAAAAATGGTTTGAGCGATCGAAGATACCATACGTGTGCGAAAAATTGGTCGGTATTTTCATACAAGACAAGACAATTCCAAACAAGACAAAAATGGCTCAAGAATCTCTCCCAAGATTTCAACTTATCAAATGCAAGACTCGCTGACAGCAAGAACAACAAAAAGGGTACGTGAAATTATCCATAAACATGTTCGTTTAGTTGCTGAAAAAGCATAGACGTATAGACTGTATACGACAATAGATCTAGTTGTCAGGGTGTTGATCGCGCACCCGATGTTGTGTGTTAAAATTATTTCCATAGAGATTGTACGCAATGCATTCCCTATGCAGTCTACGTGCATTCCGCGACCATGCAAAAAAGGTCAAGTTTTTTTTTCAATTCGAGATTCAAAACCTTTATAATCTGTTGTGATCCTGAAGGTGATACTCAATAAGTGAGGTGTCATATGAAAGCGCAGGTTCTTCTCCATATTCCCCACAGGGCCGGCCACCCACAAAATTGTAAAAATATCTTGCTTAGACTAGAATCTAGATCTAGTCTACTCTCAAAGATACGAAAATAGATCCAGTTGTCAGGGTGACTGATCGCGCACACCGATGCATGTTGTGTGTTAAGGTCAAGTTTTGTTTTCAATTCGAGATTCAAACCTTTATAATCTGTTGTGATCCTGAAGGTGATACTCAATAAGTGAGGTGTCATATGAAAGCGCAGGTTCTTCTCCATATTCCCCACAGGGCCGGCCCACCCCCCAAAATGTAAAAATATCTTGCTTAGACTAGAATCTAATCTAGATCTAGTCTACTCTCAAAGATACACTCATAAAAACAAACCGTGCAGATAAACTAGAGAAAGGCCAAGGTGGTGTCATTAGTTGACTCTTTTGTTTTCGGCATATAAAAGTATTAATGACTGCTTTAATATTCGAGAATAGTTGTTTTTATACGCTCTCGGGAAGGTTACAATTGGGCTATTGCCCTCGGCACGCCTCGGTAATAGCACAATTCTAACCTTCCCTTGAGCTTATAAAAACAACTATTTCTCTCAAAGCAGTCATTAATACTATACTATATTTTATTATATCCCACATCAAAAATGTATTGGTTTTTGATTGTAGAGACTGAGAGCTCTTCACGTGAACAGAAATAATTCAACCATTTTAGGTTGCTCTGAAAAAGTACTATTTAGTAGTTGAAGAAAAAAATTATTTACAATGTTTTTAATGTTTTTTAATGTTTTTTATATTTGTATTTTTTTTTGTTTGTGTGTGTTTGCCTCTAATGAGGTGTTTATTTACATTCAAACGTCAAAATAAAGTTGTGAGAACAAATACATATGATGCACAATGTTATCAATAGAAATCACATATTTTTTCTCAACTATACAATATTTTGCTACTTTTCATCTAAAGTGCTTGTAACAGTTTCTTTGGCAACCTCTGGTCTGGCTTTTTAAGATCCTGATTTACGACAATTCTGTTTTGATTCTCTTTCAAATAGGTATCTTAGTTGAAACGGTTTTCATTAAATCCATACTTATTCCGGGTATCTATATTATATCCTACATCAAAAATGTATTGTTTTTTTATGGTAGAGAGCTCTTCACTTGACAGAAATAATTCAACCATTTTAGGTTGCTCTGAATATGTACTAAATGTACTATTTAGTAGTTGAGATTTCGTTTTATTTACACTGTTTTTTAACATTTGTTTTTAATTTTTCTAATTTAAAAAAAATAATAATTTCTTTTTATTTTTGATTAAAAATTTTAGTAAAATTTATTTTTTCTTTTTCTTTTTAATTTTAAAATTTTAATAAAATTAATCACTTCATGCCCATAGTTTTACCCAGAACCTCTCAATACAGTGAATATGCCTTATCGTGGCTCCATATATCAAATTATGTTAATATCATTCTGAAACAATGTATCCTGAAAATGCCAGTATTAAATGAAATGAAGAAAGCAAAGAAGGAAGGACACATATTGGAGACACAGTCACATTCATCTTTAAACAAATTATTTCAGGGCCAGAATGATACACCTGACATTGGATTTTGAATATGATGATGCTCACAAATATAGCCATGAAATCGCTGGTAAGTTATTGTAGCATTTTTTTTTATTGATTTAACCCTCTTTAGATATATTTATATATAAATTATATATTTTTTAAATATTTTTTAAATATTTAAAAAAAAAATTATTTGTCTATTGTACACCTTTAAAAACAAATAATTCACTGGGTTTAAACAGATGTTAGATCTATGTAAATGTTAAGACATATAATTTGTTTTCTTCATGAAATACATTTTTATAACTTCTAGCTTAGGTTTTTTTAAAAAATTTAAAAACATTTATCAAGGCAAGTCACCTATTTTGATTTTCAATCCCCAATGTTATGACAATTACATTGTAGTTCATATCAGTTTTTCTTTTGCTATTTTTGCTTGGTACCTATGATTGAAGTACTGTAGATGATGTACCCCCTTTGTTCAAAACAAACTTGTCTCTTCAGAGTTATATAGTTACACTGAAGAACCAGAATTTTCTTTGGGTCAGAAGTGTTTTGAAGAGGATTTCCATTCCTATGGTAAGTTAGTCAAACATTATTGTTCCCCATAATTCCAATTATGTATATATTAGAGCTATGTATTTGAATAATTTAAAAAAAAATGTATTTAAGAAATTGTTCTGCATGTACATGTTAGTTTATGCCACAAGTTATTAGACTGTCACTATGAACATGGACAGACAAAGAAAGCGGACAAAATATACAGTTCCTCAGGTGGACAAAGGAACATCCCTTCACTGCTATTATGTAAAAAGGTGAATATGCATGTGACACCTGTTCTACAAATGTTTACATAATAGCAGTGAAGGGATGTTCCTTTGTGTACCGGAGGAACTGTATATTTTGTCCGCTTTCGTTGTCTGTCATGTTCATAGCAGTGGCGGATCTAGGGGGGGGGGTTGGGGGGGTTGCAACCCCCCCAAAAAAAAAATCTGGGGACCATTTTTTAAAATCTTATCGCAAGAAAACGCCATTTTCACACACAGATTTTTCAAAATTTTCCCTACTGTGGGAGGGGGACACCCCCCCTCCCACACCTCCCCCCTCGCTCGCTCCGCCTCGCCTTGGACTCGGTCGCTACGCTCCCTCGCATACCACCCCAACCCCCCCCTTTATAAAAAGCTAGATCCGCCCCTGCATAGTGAGTGTTACACAGAGGCCAAAAATCCGGATTTTAGTTAGCCTCTTAATTGGCTGTCTGTCATCAATTATCCCTTCAAAAATCCCCTCAAAATTCCTCTTATTGAAGCAAGAAAATTCTCCTTGAAAGGATTTTTTAAGGGATTTTTCTGTCTGACACCAATGTTCAAATAATCCCTTTAAAGGCCAGTGTAAGGTCAACAATTGACCCAATGATTGGCTGGCATATGATTTTTAACGCGCTATCATAACCTGCGCACAATTATATTAGCGCGCATTTAATGAGACGCGTTACTTTTGATGAACGTTGATGCCACAATCCATATCTACCTAAACGGCGCGTGCGCAATGGCCCATCAAAAATCTGGATTTTAGTTATACGGATTATTCGTAGCCTGTCTGTCGCCAGTCTGTCACCGACGTAAATGAAAAAACTCGGATTTCTAAAATCTGCTTTATTCAAGATGGGTCAGGATTTTTCTGTGTGACACCGCCTATTGGTTTGTAATCTAATTTTGTTACTGCTGAATAACATTCATGATATTTATTGTTTTAACCAATGTGCAATCCAATGAAATACATGCCATAGGCAGGCTAGAGGCACAAAGGTGTATATAGACCCTTGTGTCATCCAGTACATTGTGTTCTATTTAACATCAGAAATCAAATTGATACTATGTTATCAAATAAAATAAAGATGCATGTTTTGTATTGAACTTTTTGAATGTACCATGTTATAGGCTCTGAGCCATACAGATTTGTGTTGCTTTTATGCACATACTCCACAACTGTATAGCTGCATTGAGGCATTTGATAACAGTGTTCATCTATAATGTAATGACCTTTGACACAGGTCTGTACTCCACTTGACACCAATTGGCACCAATGTCCATCAGCGATTCTTGGGTATATTAAATTGGTTAAACAAGATTATTACATCCAACAGAAAACAATTAAAAATGGATGATCGAGTTATCGTGTTTTTTTCTGATTGATTTGTTTACATGAATTAGTTGATGAGAATGGAGTCAGCTTGATGAGACGCGACAGGTGATGCACATCTTACATCTACAGAATAGCTTAGAATGCGCCAAGAGAGAACAAAGAATGAAAACAGCTAGAGCTGTTCTTTACCTTGCCCAAGGTAGGATACTATGCTATCAGAATTATAATGGAAATAATCAACAAACAACAAACAACAACAAGTGAGAGGAGGAGGAGGATCAAATTTATATATATATATGTGGGACTAGGGAGAGC
>JAVYIG010016380.1:0-31432 GCA_035222895.1 Strongylocentrotus droebachiensis | reverse complement strand
CATTAATGCTACTTTATTTTTAAGGGGGGAGGGGCATACATTTTTAGCTCAAGAGGCTGTACAAATAGTTTGAATTTGGTTTAATTAGAAACATTTGCCATTTAGGGGATGGAGAGTTTTGATATAAGATCTCTATGGCCAATAATAAGGCCCATCATTTCAATAATTCATTAGGTCATCTTGCGTTATTTTCAAAGGTTTTAAAAAAATCATAATGACAGAATATCAAAGGATTTCGGAGAGCCCCCTTTTTTAGAAGTAAAAAAAAAGGATTATAAACTCTCAATAATTAGCAAAATGTGGAGTGTTCATTTTCATGGCTCATTTCGCTTTTTAATTTTAAATTTTTTCAATGCAGGGGGGGGGGGGGTAAGGGGGATGACACTTGCTCACAAGCTGTGATGTAGAACAATGAAGGAGGGGGACAAGGGGGAGATGGAACTATTTCCCCCTAACGGTATTTTTTCTTCTTCAATGATTCATGGTAAAAGTGAAATTAGAATACTTATGCATTAACCCGTACCTATATAATAAGACATTTAATATTTTATCGGCTGTATGAGAACCCAACATTTCTTTTTAAAAACCCTTTAAAATGAGATAAATTAATCATGTACATACATGCAGGGAGGTAAACTCTCACATTACGTAGTCAGTGATGCAAAGCCAATAAATGAAAATATAAGGAGCATAGCCCTAGTTGGCGCTCTTCAATTTCAGCTTTCTGTCGGATGTCCCTATTTACCTATTTTGCAGAATCCAACCTTAGAAAAAAATAGATTTTTTGCTCTGACAGGTTATCAGAAATATATTTTGATTCAGATAGCCCTGCTTACAAATGAAACTGTATTAGGTGGCTGATTGAATATGCTTGGTGCCTGTATCACAAGAAGAATTGGGTGAATTCTTTTTATTTGCCCCCGAGTTTGAATTATTTCATGCATGATTTTTATAATGAGGTGACTATTTTTTAGCAATGATTTCGTCTGCTGCATTAGAGCCAGAAGGCGCGAACGCTTTGAAAATTGATTGTTATCAGTTAAAGCCCTACTGCCTCTCCGTCGATTAATTTTCGTAGGGGCGTACCCTGCTTAGGGTGGCGAGCTCTTATGCCCCACCCTCGTATCCTAATTGTATCACGATTGCAACTATTTCCGTAAACTCAAATTAAGGGCAGGTTCCTTACCCTATCGTGTCCTATATAAATCTCGTTCGGATTACAGTGGGGGCTGTTTAATAGGGATATTTTGGTGCAGATTCTTCTAAAGCACCAAATTTGGCCCAGAGGTAGCTTATACCATACTATTACGAGGGACCGCCATATTGGGCAAATCCAAAAATGGCCGCCATCTGAGTTAGCACTATTAAGCCAGGGGGCCATTGTGTCCCCCCCCCCCCCCCCCTCTGCGATTTTTCTGATAGTTTGGGAACGCATACGGATGGCGCCCCCCATGAATTTATCAACTTTTATCAAACTAGCCTTTTTTCCTTTTGGAACTACACTTACACTCGGATGGCGGCCATTTTTTATTTGGCCAATATGACCAGCATAAAAGCCCAAAGGAGACCTGTAATTGATACAAGAACATCATAATCAGATTCTCTGACCCTGAAAACCACCTTAATATATAAACTTTATCATACTAGCCCTTTTTATTTTTTTGAACTACACTTGACCTTTTACTCAGATGGCAGCCATTTTGGATTTTACCAATATGACCAGCATAACAGCTCCGAGGGGCCCTAAAATTGGTTAAAGAACATGATAATCAGATTCTCTGACTCGGAAACCCCATAAATATATATAAACTGTTATTATTCTAGCCCTTTTCTTTTGGAATTACTATTGACCTGTAACTATCAGATGGCGGCCATTTTGGATTTTACCAATATGGGGGTCCCAGAGGGCGCCCTTTTTGGCGCCGGCGAAAATCGTAATAGTATGGTATAAACTACCTCTGAGCCAAATTTGGTGCTTTTTAAAAGGATTTGCACCAAACAAACCCTATTTAGCCCTAACAGCCCCCACTTAATTGTCATTTTTCGCACATTTCAACAGGCGACGCACAAGGCTTTTGAAAATTGCCCTACGTTGAATTTTCGAAGTAGTTGCGATCTTGTTTTGTATACCCTAAAAAACATCCAAACAAACTACTGCTTCAGCAAAGCTACACAAATACAAATATGAACCTAGCTTATTTTACGATTCATCGCATCATCTTTGAAATGTTTTAGGGTTCCCTAGATATATTGTGGGCGTTTTTGAGACCTTGAGTAGTATATTTAGGTTTTATCACCGACGCTATAGGCCTTATTTATCAGTTATCACTCGTTGCATAAATTTCATATTTAACGACGTCGTATATTTTTACTACCACCTCACGGGCCGTTATTTACATTAAAAAGTATCATCATGCAGATCAGGGGGCGGATCCAGAATTATCTATAAAGAGTGGGTGCATACTTTAGACTTTTATAGGTTCCTCCAATTTTTCCTCAAATTAATATGTAATTTAAGAATGATGACATTTTCTAAAATTCTTTGAAAAGGTATATGTGCATTATTTCATAACCGATGTTGGTAACGCACTGCTTTGTTTTGTTTATGTTATTTCATAATAGAAATGTCGTGGTCGAGTGGGATTTTGTCACCGGACTGTCGATCAAAAGGTCCGCGGTTCGAGTCCCGCCGTGGCACTAATGTTCCCCATAATCTGTTTGTATGATGATTTGTCACTATAAGTAATACGCTAAGGCTCCGCGGGGGGCGCGACGTCTCCGCCGGCCTTTGTATTCTATTGTTTTTTAATGAGATCGCCGACCCAAGTTGGTGCAGCTATCTCCTCCTGAACCCTCCCCTCGGGGTACCCGTGCCCGGTGCCGTCGTCCGCGGGAGAGTCTACTCTAGCGAATTGGCTATACTCCGCCCGAGGTCCTCCTCCGTGTCGACGTCCAGGGCGAAAACAGACGCGACATGCATAATGCATGATATGCGTGACGACAGAGATACCTCATGGGATATTCAACATAACATCCGTAGACACACGACCGATGACCATCCACTCACATGAAGTTGCGTATTAAATGCACGCTGAATGGGTATGACTTACCCCGTGTAAGGTATCTTTCTATAGATATAGGATGTGCTTTGATGTAGCTAGGACGTGCTTTGCATGTAGTAGCTGCACAAGAGATGAACGGGGCTTCCCGTCGACGTCCAAACTTAGAGACCTATTTCCATCATAATTGCCGCGATTTTTATATAGTTTTCGTGAATGGAGGTATGAAATCAAAGCTTATTTTGTAATTATTACGGCCATGTATACTCAAGTTTGATTATCACTTTCTGAAGGAAAGTTTTCACAAGAAAACCAATGGACTGACAGTTCAGTCGCAGGCTGCTTTCATTCAACCCACAGTGCAGCTGCGTGCTCGGGAAGCTCCAAACACCGGCACCGGGCATCGCAGGGCGTCCGACGCCTGCGGCGCCGGTGTTCGAGCTTGCTGGAGTTAAGCTGAAGTGTGTGTGAGTTCAGCTGAGCTCGAGTCGAAGAGATTTGACACTTTGAAATTGTTATCTGTTGGTTTGCATCATTATTGCCGCGATTTCAATATAGTTTCGTGAATAGATTTACGAAACCTGAGCTAAGAATTAGTAAAAGTATTACTAATATCTACGTTTTTAAACGACTGTCTGATTTTCTTATGAAAATTTTACTTTGAAAAATGATTATCGAAATTCATGGTCAGAAATAATCACAATCTAGGAACTATTATTATGTTACAATTCTTGCATCAAATCAATGCATGAAAACTTAGTTATGAACTAGAGAATTTTTTTTTTTTTTTAAATAGGCAATTATGAAGTAGGATGTAGGAAGCCTCAAACCTTAGCCTACTAAACAAATCTCAACAAAGTGTAGGCCTATCCTTTTATGAATTAATGAAAAAGTAGCCCCAGAAAAAAGAACCCCCAAAAGTTGAAAAAGTAGCCCCCGAAAATTTTCCGAAAATTTGAAATGGAGCCTCCGAAATTAAAAACTTAATTTTTTGCCTGCGCCCCCTCTAGAATCCCTCGGATTTCCGCGGGTCCTGAGTTGAGTGTATATATAATATAGGGGTGGGTCCACGGTTTCAAGGGGCCATAAACCCCCGAAAGCTCGGGGGGTTTAGGCGTTTAATTAGGGTCAGATGAGCATATTTTAATACTTTATTTGTGACACTTGCGAGTCACTAATTGGCGTGGGGTCAATACGTAGAGTTGCGTAGTGTTGCGTACCAACTACGCTGGCCTACGTTACTATATGCTGAGGGACGGAAAGGGGTACGCAAGATGAACGAAACAATTCAACATGTTTAATTTTTTTCGCATACTTTCGGCGTAGAAATTTGACGCAGAAAGTACGTCTTTTTACGCAACACTACGCTACATGCCTACGCAACAGTACGCTACCCTACGCCAGATCGACAAAGCAGTAAAAGCTTTCCACACTACGGAACTCTAAGCAGTTCCAGTGGCTTAAAGAATAACTACCGGTACAGTTGGATCGTTTTTTTAATTTTTTATATAAGGCCAAATTTAAAAAAAAACATGTTTTTTCGAAAAATGGGAAGGAGGAGGCCCTTTTTTTTTCTTTCAAAATGGCCGCTCGGTACATTTTCCCCTGGACATTCGGGCTATTTTTCAAGATGGCGGCCGACAATTTTTTGTTTTCTTTTTTAAAATCAGAAATAACATTTTAGCAGTGCTTTTCATGTTTTTTTTCTTCAAAAAAAAAAAAAAAACCAAATAGGAAGCAGGCGGGGACGCTGTTTTTTTTTTCTTTCAAAAAAAAGAAAAAAGAGGCGGCCCCCAAAAAGTAAGCGGGCGTGGACGCAAACATTTTTTTAATGGCCTGAATGGCAAATAAAGTTCTTGGTGGTTTTAATTTAGACAGTCTCTATATATCTATTTACACCCCCCGCCCCCCTCTAGAATCCCGCGGATTTCCGCGGGTCCAGCTAGTATCTTTATGATCTCCTTTATAAATCTTACACTCAATGTAAATTTTGATTATACATGTACCAAACATACTCGAAACAGCGCATGCAAATAACTAAACAGACCTGGCCGGGGACCACGTACTTGATTATCAGCTGAATCAGCCACCGTACTAGTGCGTAATTGCCCTTGAGGAAAGTACAAAGAGCAAAACTATAATCTTATACATGACATTAATGCAAGAACATAGTCTATTATATACCTCACTTAAGAAATCCAGCCATCTGATTGGTCGAATTGCATTCATAAACTTCAACTGTTCCTGTAAAATTCTCGGTAACCATGCTTAAAACATTTCAATATTTTTAATAACCATGGTTATTAAAAATAGTTGGTCAGCGTCCATGGTTACCCCATAGGTTTACATGTAAAAAAATGGTTTGAGCGATGGAGGACCGTATGTGTGCGAAGGATTGGTCGGTAATTTCAATACAATTGAATCTCGATCGATCTTACCGACAATTTTATCTTGCATTGTTGACATGAAGACGAAAATAAACTTCCAAAAACAAAAAAACAACATCTGCCGATAGATCTTGATCTAAGTTCGTGCCAATATGCATTGCAAAAGTAAAAGAAGGGTCCGTTTCATGGAGCTTTTGCGAAGCATCCCTCACGCGGAGCCGTTTTCAATCCATTTTAATGTATATATTGGAGAAAACTGCCAAGCATCTTAACGGCGCCTGATAGCCGAGTGGGTTAAGCGTTGGTTTTCGATACACCTCTTGTTGTACGCAAGAGTTCGAATCCCGTCTTCGACAAAAATGAAAAATATTTTTTATTTTTTATTTTTTAGTCTATTTTTTTTCGGCATATAAAAGTATTAATGACTGCTTTAATATTCGAGAAATAGTTGTTTTCATACGCTCTCGGGAAGGTTACAATTGGGCTATTCCCCTCGGCAAGCCTCGGGGAATAGCACAATTCTAACCTTCCCTTAAGCGTAATAAAACAACTATTTCTCTCAAAGCAGTCATTAATACTATAATATTGCCTTTAAGGTACTATGTCCCTTTTGCAGCCAACCTCAAATGCTGTAGAACTTTGCAGGAATTATGAATATGTCATGTATGTATCCCTGGTCCTATCTGTGAAATTTAAACGTTAGCAGTGTCCTCATATTCAAATTATGCAAGGAAACCCGTTTACTTGCTAGACTTCTCTGTCAGACACTATTGAGTGACTGACTGGCTTTCTTTCTTTGGTAATAACATACATGAACAGAGTTGTAAAGGGTACATGAGCATTTGTCTACATCAATAACCCACTTCTTGTGATGGCCAAGATTAAACTGATTGAATCTTTGCACAGCATAAAACTTATGACCATTCGGTACAATTGTCTGAAAATCAAGACTATTACTTTTGGGCTCTATAGCCCCAAAGTCGATTTGAAAACTAATAGTTGTATTTTCCCACTTGAAGACATTTTCAAGCCCCACCTTTTTTAGGGAAGTTCTAAATTAGTATTATCTTTCAAATGCAGTTGGAATTTAACTTTTTCATTTTTTGGGGGCCTGCAAATGGGACATAGTACCTTTAAAGACATCGTTTAACAATGTTAAATCTGAGAAGCATGGCCGTACGTGTTATCAGTGTCTGTGATATGGTGTAATGTTGAAGCCCTAAAAAATTGCGCATCAAAATGATCATGAAGTGCCTCAAAAAAGTAAAAAATCTTTGAGTGACCGGTTTTACCATATTCATTTTCACCAATAGACTGTAGTGTTGTAAAAACCGTTTGGAAAACGAAAAATGAAATTTCGATTTCCAATCATAAATATCTTGATAATCAGACAGGCTATCGGCTTGTAAAAGTCATGGGATTCCTGACTGACCTAAAGGTTTATCATTTATCGCAGCATGAGCTAAATCCAGGATTTTGTTTCAGAATCTAAGGCAATGTTACCGAGTCACTTTAAGATTGCTTGTGTGTCGATATAGCCAATACGTACTTGAATTATGGTACAAAACACATTCATTCTCTTAATCTAATCAAAATTGCAATGTATGTTATAGAATCATGCTGAATGTTATCTGTTAAATTATCAGAAAATTAAAATGAGCTGAGTGCTGAACCAAGTGAGATAAGGAACCGCGAGTGGTAGGGTTAGTGAGAGGCATCACGTCTTTCTTCTTTTCATCTTCGAGTATTGATGCAAGAAATAAAATTAACGTGAAAGAGCGGTCTGAAACACATGCAAGGTCACTTCTATTATAACACCACCTCAAATATGATCAAATATTCTGTGCATGAATGATCTAGCATGTAATCTGATAACTGGATGGAATGACAACGAATAGAAAGCTGTTACATTTTTACCCTTAAAATGATCTTGAAATTACTTTTAACGTCAAACCTGCATGTGGCATCATCATCATCTTTGTGGGAGTGTAGGATATTCTGTAGGTCAGATCACTTGGTACATTAGTAAAGGTATATAAATCAGTGCATTCGCTAATATCAGACTATGCTATTACTAGGTATAGCACACCAAAAATAATTACAACAAACACATGTTATTTGATGGTTGCAAATGATCAAGCTTTATGAAAGCTTCAAAAACAAAAAACAGAATTGAAATCGGTCAATGCGTTGTGATTTTATACCATTTTGTTTATATCGCAAAATTACCGAAAAACCTGCCAGAAAGTGGTCAAATTGTCAAAAATTTGACAACTCAATTCATCACTTTCTTGGACACAAATAATAAATTAAATTATCAGACACTAAAATATCATCTTTGTGGTAAAAAATACAAAAAAGAAAATTCATATATCTATTACCGTTTTGAAAACAGAAGCCAACAAAATAAGTCATTTTTGCCATTTTTGCGAATCTGCAGATATAAAAAAGCTGTGAAAAAAACTAAGTCCGCCTAATTAATATGCGCATATGTAATCAAATCAAAACCGAACATGATACATTAGTGAAACCTATGTATATCAGACAGGTATGGAAATATATTTCATTTGAAATAAAAATAAAATCATGAATATTCATCAAATATGCAAATTTTTTTCACCACGCAGAATAGCAGCGCGAGTCAATGGGCGATCAGCGGGCCATGTCACACATGGCTGAAAAGACAATATTCTAATTCAATAATTAACATATTTTCCACATGCCTATAACAATGAAACTACACAGAATTGTATTTAAAGGTATGCTTGAAATATATGTGAAATAAAAATATATAAATATTGTTTAGTTTTTTTTAAATACATTTACAAATATTGGTATTTCTACCAACTGACTGCTGTTGTGTGTGTGTGTTCGCGGGGCAGACTGTTTGCACAGGCAGTGTGATCACCCTACTATTACAAAGTGTTTGTCTGACCAAAAAGAATCCAAGCTGTGTTTAAATGAATCTGTGTTTAAATCAATCTACCCTCGCAATTTCTACAATACCTTCAATGTATAGGATGATAACTATTTATTGCCCCCCCCCCCAATGCCCCCGCAAGGTCAAATCCAAATGCTCTATACTCATGTCCATAAAAGAAACTAAAATCGTACACTGTCACCCATCTCCCTTTAAATAGAGATAATCATCGCCCCTGTAACATTACAACCCATTCAAGGCACATGGATGATACCAGCACATTTGAGCTTTATCTTTAAGAACATTTGATCTTGAATCTCTCTCGGGAGGATTCTAGATCATTCAACAGCACCAAGTCATCGTCATCCTATCATGCTTATACTATCTCTGTCATGTTGTTGAGAAGAAGGGGTGGTGGTGAACTCGTAATGACTAGGCGGGAGATCGGTAGTACATGTAGCTCAGCGGTTCAAGCAGCGGTCATGGATACAGGAGATCCCAGGTTCAAGGACCGTATAGTTAGAAAGAAACCATCAATCACCTGGTACCCTTTTCACCCCTGGCTCTCCCATTTTCTCCCCCTTTTCTCCCCCTCTCCCCCTCTCCCTCCCTGTCCCCTCTCTCTCTCTCTCTCTCTCTCTCTATTTCTCTCACTTACTCACTCTCTCTCTTTTATTTCCCCGCGCTTACCCTTTCCAAATTCTTAAAATCTTCCCCTCACTCTCACCTTCCTGGCAAAGGCTTGCTGGCCCAACTTTAGTCAGGGCATTAACGTCTCTTACCCAATTATATGCAAATCAAGATGTAAAAATGCAAATTGACCGCATCACTTTCTGAATTATGACATGGCTGTTGTCCAAATATTTTCGAGGGGTGGAGCCCCTCTCAGCCCCCTCCCCCTCCGCCGCCTCGCACGCCCATGTTCCGATAGAATCCCGTCCAGACATCACGTTCATATTTCGATAACGTATCCGAGTCAATCGATGGGAAACTCGCCACTTGGTATTTTGTGATGCAAAGTTCACGGGTTTCTGCAAACATGTTTTTATGAGGTCACGATTGTATTATGACTCAGGTAGATAAGGTAAATCATTAAACAAGTATAAGAGATAATAATGTAATATTAGTAAAACACTTTAATATAAAAACCATGGTTTACCCGATAACGCTTTTGCGGCATCTATAACATGACTTATATTATAAAGGAGAAAGAAAGAAAGAAAAAGAGACAAAAGAAAGCAAACTTTCGATTCTCAAGTCCGTTGTTTTAATGCATGCTCCTGATAATTCCTAGTTATATTATATTTTGTTACATATGATTCAAACAGTAATATAATAATTTGATTTAGGCCTAATAGGCCTATAATACTGATTCTGCATGAACTGTAGATTTTACTGACTGTGCATAATGTTGGGTTTTTTAAAATGATCTTTCATGGTCATCACTGCCCAAATGCCGAACAGGGACTTCTCGAAAAATAGAAAGGAATATTTTAAAGACCTAAGATGGACCAACCACCCACCCCTATACAGTGCGTCCCAGAAAAAAACTAAACCGAGAATTATCGGTGTTTTATCATAACTTAATCACAATTATAATTAATAATAGAAAAATATTTTGTAAAGCTTGGATCCTCCTCTTTCATTTGGTGCAACTCATATGCTGCATATGTCACGCATGAGTGATGACAAATAATTTGAAGAATGGGTGCCAAAAGTCATGTGGCGAATGGTACCTGAATTCCAAAGAGAAAATCGCATTTCCAGAAAGTTCATTTTTTTGCCCTTTCATATGACACCTCAATCAGGAAAAATGAGCCAGGAATAACAAAGTTCTGTTTGTTTAAAGTAGTGCTTGCATTTCCATAATTGTATTAAAACGAATTCGTGCATGCCGTAACAACAAACAACAAACTCCATTTCGTTGACGAGCAGCCATACATGATCGAAGTCCTTCGTCTTCTTTGTTGGCAGACAGCAAGTGGAACGGATTCGTTCAATACAATTATGGAAATGCAGGCATTACTTTGAACAAACAGAACTTTGTTATTCCTGGCTCATTTTTCCTGATTGAGGTGTCACATGAAAGGGCAGAAAATGAACATATGATTTGCATCAAATGAAAGAGGAGGATCTAAATTTTACAAATATGTGTCGTTTATTAATTATAATTGAGATTAAGTTATGATAAAACATCAATAATTCTCGGTTTTGTTTTTTCTGGGACCCACTGTATATTAACAACTAATTGGTGTTATTTATCCAGGGTGGCCGCATCAGTAATAAAATGGTCTTTTTGTGCACACTGCAAATATCATTAGCCCAGCGTTGTACCTATTTTATACATTCTATCGAGAGGAACGAAATGTGGGCAAAACACTCAGAATGTACTAAACATCGAGCAATAATCGAACTCAGGACCTATCGTATGAGAGTCAAAATCCTTCAGTAAATCAGTAAATTCTTTCAAACAACGACTGCAAATGCTCCATAATTTATTTTGAATGTTGATATAAACACATGAACTTGAAGACTTTCAGATAATAATCACATTTTCAAGTTCATGTTATGAGTTTCATAGACACAACAATCTCCAAGAAATGGCCGATTGTAGGTCAACTGAGTTTAATATCGGGGTTGAGTGTAAGTCCTACTAAATACAAATTTGAAGGAGCAAAGAATAAGGGGCACGTCCCATCCGTCTGCCCCCACCCCCCTCCTGCACGTAAGCATCTTACACTATTATTGTGTGCGATATTTTACGCGTCACGTACGCCTATCGTCCTATAGTATTATTGACAATGTTAGACATTGATATGTTTCAGCCATATTTAAAGTGCTTGTGGCAGTAAACGATCTTAAAATATCAGCAACCCCCCCCCCCCTTCCGAAAATGGGAGTCTTTCGTCTTCTTTCATTGCCTACATGCTTAGTTTGCACTATATATTTATATATATATATTTTTTTTTTACCGGCAACGATTTAACATTAGCCGGAAAAGGAAGATGTGAGACGATGGGGATCTCACATTTTCGCCTTCTCAGCACCCCTCTCCCCGCCCCTGCCCCATAGCCACCTTTATCCTCCCTCCTTGAACTAACTCCAACATCATTGTCTTTTATAAGCGCGCGCGCGCACGACGACACTCTCTGATTATACAGTGCGCGCGTGCGTATACCACTGCCGCCATAGCTAGCAGACGACGATAGTCATTTTCATCTATCGTTTGCTTCCAACGACCGAACATCTCCTGTTGCAGTGCGGTGATATAATACCTCACTACTGTTTCCATCTACTCTTTTCTTCTGGAGCAGACAAACCTTCGTTAGGGGATTAACAATGCCTGGAAATAAGCGACAGGTAATCGTGATTGGAGGAGGCATCAGCGGTAAGCCTATACCTTCGCAATTACTTGCTGATTAACGCCATCATGTTATGTAGGCTCTGTTATAGAACACATCACTTGGGTAATCATTAGGCAATGTCATTAGCTTATCATACGTTTTGAGGAATACTAATTTGTACTTTTTACTCGTGCTCTCGTTTTTGTTTATTGATGAATAGGCTGAGGTCTGTTTTGACCGGTGAATATTGATATCATAGGTTGATGTAATATTATGTAGGGCCTAACAATAATTATTTATGACACTTGGAAATAGAAGATGTTTAAAATGGCAGGTGACCGTGCTATGCTATGCAAAGTCGTATTGTTGAGTTTTAAATATACTGTACCCTCCAATTATATGGCCTGTATATCTGTTACAAGTGAAATCTATAATTTACTAAGGCTTCACAAACATCACATTCTTTACAATCCTACCTTTTCAAAAGGATATCACACAATGTCATGCTTCAACATACAACGAAACATGTAATCATATAAATCTGATGAAGCCGATTGACATTACCATGCCTGCAAACTACAATTTCATACGAGTTGTCACAGTTCGGTTGATAAGACTCAAAGGCGGCAAGAGAAACCTCAAATCTAGCATCACCATTCCAATAATTTGTTATTCTTCATAGCTTAAATCGAGTCAAAGTAAGGGAAAAGCTAATTGAGATTTTTTTTTTAATAAGAATGCTACAACCCGAAACAAGTGTATTTTTACAATTTTATTGAGAGATTGCAACTTGACATGGTTGAATTTCATGATTCAAGAATGTTTTGTATTTAATAATTTGTATGGCGCAGCTTTACTGTATGAATATACTCTACTGCGCTTAAATACAAAGTATCACCTTATTATGACTGTCATTATCAACCACGGTTGTAGCAGCTGATCCGATATGATAAGGCGCTAAAACATTCAAGGAATTTCTTCTTACCGGGTACCCTTTACTTCAGTCGGGTGGAGATAAATAGACCATTAGACATCTCTATATGGATGTTAATATTTCTGTCATGTCTTCCTACGGCCGATTATTAAAGACACACAAGCAAAGGAATACTCCGGAAACCATACAACCTCCCGATCAAGAGACAGCAAGAGATCATGAGACAGTTTGACGGAGTAACATTCTAAGGTTTCACTAATTAGATCAATTTATATCGCGCAGCAACTACATCAAGATACCCTACTGCGCCGTGGTGACTCCTGGGACCCGTTTCACAAAGCCTTTTTTCAATGACAAATGACAAAAATCAGTGATAAAGCTGCTGATAACCAATCAGAAGCAAGGATTTCAGTAGCTTATAACAAAAAGTGTCATTTGTCACTAATGACAAGCTTTGTGAAACACCCCCCCCAGACAGTGTTACTTTACAGACACACAATGAAATATATTCAAACGCTCCTGAAATTCAGTGCGTCCTCAAAAAAAAAAATTCAAGACAGCAACAGATGAGGCTTTTCTTATGTCTAGTAGCAGGTAACCCCAAATCTTTGGAGCGGCGCAAGAGTTAATTTTGTTTTCGTGTGAGGTAGCTTTAGAAGCAACTTTGCTACTTGTGATGTTCCAACGATGAGAAACTCTGTTTTTCCACCATTAACCATTAGCTTAAGTTGGAACATCCAAGAACGGATGTACCATAATTATACATGATTCTAAAATTGATATGTTATCATCTTCATGTTCTTTCTCAGGGCTGAGAGAAATGTATAACTTATAACTGTGTGTCGTCGACATAACATTGACAAGGAACATTTGGGAAACGCATTTGAATGATATTGATCAGATTTCTTGTATTGAGTGTAAAAAGGAGGGGACCGAGACGTGACCCTTGAGGAACCCCATATGAAACATGGACAGTCTTTGATATTACGTCATCTATTATTAGGTAAAAACACCGTCGCTAAACCCAAAAGAAGAATGTAATTTATTAAAAAATATTCCATGATCGATAGTTTTAAATGCGGTGCTTAGATCAAACAAGTAACAGCTTCAATTTTTGATTGTCCATTATAGAAGACTATTTTTTATTCTGACCAAGGCTGTTGGACTGACGAGATATGACCAAATTGAGAATATGGCCGCCTATACTAACAGTGTTGTGATTTATATCTGCTAGTTCCTTGCTATGTGTAAAGTGTGCTCATGCTTTGCAATCTTTACATGCATGTATACCTTTTGAAACCTCTTTCTGCTTTCACATCTTGGAAAAAATGTGAGTATATTTGTGATGCCTTTCATCCGGAGTTGAACGCAAACAAGTTTTTGAAATAACAAGCTTCTCATGTCGCAAACAGTTTGGGGCTCAAGAAGGGGGAAATAGTTTGGTAAGAGAACTTTTCTTTCTTACAGACAGATACTCTTTGAGTATGGAAATACTCGTAATGCTTTGTATGGGAGTAGCTGAATATATAACGATTATTATCAAGAAGGAATACGCTAAACAAATTTGCATTTGTGATATGCTCTCTCTCCCTATCTCTCTCTCTCTCGTTTGACTTTGGCACCAGCAAACGTGTTTTAACCTGAGGTCAGGACCTTTACAAATACAGAGCAAACACCATCAAGCTACAAAACACCAGACACAAATATTTGCTCTTTGTTTGATAGTCTTACTTTTGTGAGAAGCAGCGGCTAATAGGTCATACTATTTTAAAGAAAAACATTAGACAGATAAAACTTTGTCTTTAATGACTTTTCGTTTCTCCACACTCGTATCGTGGTTAGTTCTTCATTTCCTCTCTGCAACGCAACACATGTTGCACACGGAGCACGATATATTTACGTAGGCTTGCGTCAGTGATTGGCACCGTCTTTGACGCACCATGTACAAGTGACGTCATAAACAAAGTCAATGCAATTGTCTCTATATATAGATACCTTATTTCAAATCGCAAATTACTTGTTCAATGAGGCAGAATTTCACGCTCCAGTGATTAAATTTTGATTTTACAAGGGTGACAAGAATCAGATATAAATACAAAGTCTGTTTTAAATCTTGGTCCTGTAAATATGCAACACTGATACCAGGAAAGTATACTTCAGTCAAGGTAATAATCGAAACATAAACCGATATGAAACTGTTGCGACAAAAATACGCATTGCACATTGGAAAATTGAAAATTGAAATAAAGCTCATAACAAGCTTAAGAAAGAGTCTCGTCTTACAATGCTAACATCAATGGATTGCCATTACATCAAAATAAGGGGCAAGTTCAAAGGTGAAAAGTTGCAAAGTGCACTGCTCTTGTTCAGCTGTTTACTCTACTTTCTTTGATAAAGTTTGAAGAGTTTTAAGGCTGCTGTGTTGTGTACTGTATAACAATATCAGCGCTTATCAGTTGTATTCTGGAACTTTTCTCTTTTGACACCGCCCCTTATTCTGATGTACTGCTCATTCCATGGCTACAAAATTTGTACAGTTTTTTTGTATCGTTCTATTGATACTAAACATAGCGATTACCATGCCTGAACAAATCTGGAGACCAACCCCCTGGACATCCACCCCTAGGTCAACCACCGCCTAGGGCAACTACCCCCTAGGGCAACCACCATCTAGGACCACTACCCCCAGGACAACTACTCCCGGACAACTACCCCGGACAACTACCCCTAGGACAACTACCCCCAGGACAATTATCCCCTAGGACAGTTGTCCTAGAGGATGGTTGTCGTATGGGGTAGTTGTCTGGGGGTAGTTGCCTGGGGGCAGTTGTCCGGGGGGTAGTTGTCCTAGGTGGTAGTCGTCCAAGAGGGTGATTGCACTAGAGGTAGTTGTCCTAGGTGGTGGTTGTCCTAGGGGGTAGTTGACTGGGGGTGGTTATCCGGGGGTTGGATGTCCAGGGGGTAGGTGTCCTAGAACCAAAAAGAGAGATATAATTAACCAAACTTGAGTTTCCAAACTTTGTGAGGGGTTTATATGCTTATGATCTTGTTATATATGTTTCTCATGAAGAGATTAACATTATTAAATCAAAACTCCAAGATGATTTTAATAAAATAACTGAATATATAAATAAATAAATTACAAATATATATATAGATAAATATAATAAATAAATATAAATAAATAAACATTTTCTTACGACTGGATTCTTATTAAAAAAAACAGGGTTTAAACATTGGAATATATGAATTTGTGCTGACTGTAGAACCGAACGTTCATTCGAATGATATTTTCGAGGGTTGTAGGGTATTGTGAGCTTCACACTCAGCGTATAGGCCCTAATCGGCAGCGAATCGTTGTGACGTCACGCCAGTCGCACGACTACCACCCGACCTGTTGCCGACTTGGTCTCACATCCCATTGGCAGGGCTACAAACCCAATTCCGATATGCTACTTCCAGATCACTTGTTGAACATCAAGCTAGAAGAATTTTCATTTTGTTTATATCAAGGCTCATTTGATTGCAATTCATTTCAAAACCTACCGGTCGTAGTTAGTTCATTAGGATTCGCGATACCCTGAAAGCTTCGGCGTGCGTTAAACTGTCTACAGGCCTACGAAGATGAACGTGTAATTCCTTATTCCTTTGATTCTACTTGCAAGAAGACCTGATAACTCCTTGCCTTCCAGCCATAAATAATTCACATGGTGTTCGGTGTCTTAAATGTACTCCGATGAAAAACGAGGCCCGCGTCAACATCACACGAATCGACACCCCGTTTCCAAAAATACCAAACCTCTGACCTCTGCCAAACATAGGGTGACGAAACTGAACCACATTCTCATTCTTCCTGTCTTTCTTTCTCTCACTCTCCCACTCTAGACCTTCACAATCGAGTATGTTTTAAAGCCAACATCTTTTAGCTTTTAACCCCCCCCCCCCCCCCCTTTCATGTGAGAGTAAACGTTGTAACTCCGTTCTATGCAATCGATAATTCCCATTCAAATCGACATGTAATTCCTTTCACCCCTACAGTCATTTGTTTTAAGTTCTACGAAATAGATCTCTTAAAAGATGGGGGGGGGGGGGGGGGTGCTTCCAAGTGCTATGACTTAAGAGGAGTGTCAATAATATCCCGTTTTTATACACAATTTCTTTTTGATGCTGCTTTGAAAACTTAGCTTTGGCTTGCATACAACCACCGTCGATCAGTTTTACTCCGCTGCTGTTTATTGTCTGAATACGGCAAGCCTTTTTTAAACGTTATTGCGGCAGATAACATTTAACCAGTAAGATTTATTAATGATATTTCGACCATGCTTCATAAACCTGTATAATAAATCTGCCGAAAACCAACCAAATGCTGTTATTTCTGTAGCTTATATCAACAATAGTATTTTCCAAATTCACTTAAATTGTACATGAAAAGCCGATGATCACCGACGAGTAGATTTCTGGTTAGGTTGCGAAGAAATTTCGGAGCTTGTCATGAGAAAAGCCATACCCTGTCACGTCTCCGTGTAAAGTGAAATCGGAAGGCATAACAGTTAAAAAAACAAACTTTTTGTGACTCTTCTTAACTTGGCTGCTGTTTGATTGATGTCTCATGTCATCCAGGGAATTTCATTCAACCAATCTCTAGCCTATCGTAGAAAATGATTGGATACTCGTAGATGTATGCTGGGATAAAACTTTGTTCACATGGGGAGAACAATATGACATTTCATGCAATAACTATACAGCTTTGTGATTAATTTGTTGTTGTAGTTCTTATTTTTCTGTGTGTGTGTGTGTGTGTGTGTGTGTGCGTGTGTGTGTGTGTGTGTGCGTGTGTGTGAATGTTGAATGGCAAAACGTTCTGTAACAAACGGCGTTGTCGTGAAGCGAAATGTCATATAATCAAACAACTCTAATATTTAAAGCACGCTTACCACTCCCCCTCTAAATAAAGGGGGGGGGGGGGGGTGGGGGTAGGGTCAATTTACAGTGCGAATGTCATAATTCATGCTGTGCGGCAACATTCGATAACATAATCTTGTATACTTCCTTCCTTCCCACGCAAGTTATTTTACGAGATTCATTATTATTTTAATTCGATACGATATGTATCATGTGTCCTTTCACTTTCGCGCCAGTATACATTTTTTCAACAATACAAGGCACTATTGAACTTTTGAACATACATGGTGAAAACTCAGTCCGAATGGAGACGGAAGGCAAAGTTTATGGCATACAAATTAAATCGACACCTCTTTAGTAATCACTGTTCATATAATTCTTATGTTATATTTCCATATTTCATACTGAATTCTTATTTTTCTTGAAGAAAAACTAACAATAAACTTTCCCTCAGAGAAAGCTCATAATTTTTCTCAAGAAAATACGAATATGTTTTCATGCATTTAAGCCAAATTGATGCACACTACTACTTTCTTTGCCGTTTCTAAATGTTGGAAAATACCTTGAACAGATTATGTCAATCGGAAAGCAAACAATGAAATTCATCATTATGAGAGATGATATTGTCAATGAATTATGAAGTGTGATCTGTGATCTGTGTGTAAAAGGATAACAAAACTGATAAAAACTAATTATATTTTAAAGCAGGTTGAAGGAAGCTCTTAAGCATTAATATCGATTTTGAAAAGCAAATTTCCAACGGTGGATACTTCTAGATTTTCATTCGAGAAGAAAAAGACGCTCAGAAGATAACGGTAGAAAGATGACATTCATGACCGTTGTCGTAATATTCAATTATCTTTCAACGCATTCAATTTCAGACTTATTGCTTTGGGTTTTTGACAGGGGAAGGGTAGGGTTGCACTTGAGAAAGTTGATCAGGTCTGGGGTCGCCCCAGCTACTTGAATTTAAAACCAAGTTACATCAACAATCAATGTTGCGTCGTACCAAGAAGCTTCTTGGTCGTATATTCTAGTTTTATGACCGATGTCGCGTGGTAGAAGGAGGCACTTGTTTTCCCGAAGATTCATAATTCCGAAGGTTAATAATTCCGAAGGTTTGTAATTCCGAAAAAAGACATATGATTCAATGTCATTTTCCGAATGTTGAACCTTCGGAATTATGAACCCTATTTCCATTATTGGAGTTACGAACCCGTAATTCATTTTCGGCATAATAAACCCCATTTTACCTTCGAAATTTTGAACATTCAGAGTAACATGCCTTCGGAAAAGAAAATAAGAAATCGATGACGAATGCAATGCGAGATGCATGTCAACGTAACCGCCTTCGGGGAGTTGATGACCTTACGGGTACAAAGGTCATGACCTAATCAAAGTGCATAGTCAGGGTAGGTCTTGAACATGATGATGTGAAACATTCATGACAGAGATACCGCGATGTTGTTTGAATAGTATAGGGATTGGGAGTAGAGTTTCGATGTTTATGATTTGCGCATGGTTGAAAGACTTCAAACAGACTCGAAAATACTTGTTATGTTCAATTCATTTTCGAGCTGTATTTGTAACCAACAAACGTAACTTTTAATAATTATGTTTACCTAAATGGATTCAAATTTATTGTTGACGGTCGGGATGTAGTAAAAAAAGTGACATAAAATTACAAGGTTCATTATGTTTTGTGTTGTAGTTTTATTCATTGGCGTAATAGGGTGGACCCGTCGCCCCTCCCTCAGCAGTTTGCAGGCCCATTACACATTGTGACTGGAAATTCTTTGATTGAGTAAAGTTATAGATTGAAGAAAAGTGGCTTAAAATCAACACTTGACATTGGGGAATAATACCCCCTCCCCTTTCAATGAGGGCTGTCGTTGTCACCCATCAACGACAAGTAGTTCTTTTTGCTGAATCGGCAGGCTGACTTTTAACCTTTGTCCTGTTACAATCAACAGATATGTGTACGAAACATATTCAATAAAGTATCAGCAAATAGAGCGCAAATAGAGCGCCACATTGACAAGTGTGTTTGATTATTACTCCCCCAAAATGAAATGAATGTTGCAAAGGTAGTCCCTGCATGAGAACCGTTATAACGAAGAGGAAAGAGTTTTTCGGGATGGTTTCCAAATCAAAATAAAATGGGAAATATACACCAAAGCACACAGTAAAATGAAGTCAACGTGATCGCTAAGACTTTCGGAAAGTCAACTGTGCGTCACACTTTGAAATGTGGAAACATTACGCTGACATATTACATCGTATCCGGACACCTACCCCCTAGATATCCACCCCCTGGATAACCACCCCCAGTCAACTACCCCCTAGGACAACTACCCCCTAGGGCAACCACCCTCTAGGACGACTATCCCCGGGACAATTACCCCCGGACAACTACCCAAGACAACTAACCCAAGGGCAACTACCCCCTAGGACAACTACCCCGGACAACGGCCCTTAGTGCAACTACCCCTATGATAGTTGTCCGGAGGTAGGTGTCCTAGAGGATGGTTGTCGTACGGGGTAGTTATGTGGGAGGTAGTTGTCCGGGGTAGTTGTCCAGGGGTAGTTGTCCTAGGGGGTAGTTGTCCTAGAGGGTGGTTGCCCTAGGGGGTAGTTGACTGGGTTGGTTATTCGGGCGTGTATGTCCAGGGGGTTGGTGTCCTAGAACCATATTACATAACCCACAAATTAATAGGCAACACAGTAGGGTATTGAAATTGTCCCTGTGTTAATTTTCTCGAAAGTCGATAGTGTCATTTATCCCTTATTTAATTTGTTTCATAGGTATGTCTGCTGCCAAACTACTTCACGATCAGAATATAGATGTACTGGTACTAGAGGCACGGGATAGAGTCGGCGGCAGGACACACACGGTTAGGGTAAGTTGGAAGGCCAATGGGGCGATGATAGCATATTTTGAATACAAGTTGGGAATGATAACAACTTTTGAATGCAAGTGTGGGATCATATCAACCCCAGAAGTAATCGTATCTCCTTCAATCAATTGAAACTTTGAAACAACTAGTAACTTACGATAAATTCTACGTAACAGATAGAAACAATGCATAACAATACATGTATATACGATTAATCGCAGCAAGATTGGAGATACAATCGATTTTTGCAATTGATTGTAAAGTTGTTGTTACAAGGCCCAATTGAACGTGCAGGCTAGGAAGAAGGCAAATTGCGGGGAAAACTAAAACAAAAACATTCTTAATGCTAAATATAGGCCTATTGCTCATTGCGGATGTTGTATCGAAAATAATATCGCTAGTGATATTAGTTTGTCTCGCAATGTATGGTCAACAAGGGATCTAAAACACTCTTGTTAACAATATTGATTATTAAACACAGTGTTAAACTCTCAGTCTCACAATACATTCATTTCTGTTTTTTGATCAGAACGATAAAGTCAAGTATGTGGACATTGGAGGGTCTTACGTGGGACCAACTCAGAACAGAGTCATCCGGCTCGCTGAGGAACTGGGAATCCAGAACTACAAGGTCTTCGACGAAGATGCCGCTCTGCTCTCTCTCAATGTAGGTATATACAGGTGAAGCTCTATAAAGTGTGCTTGAATTTGCAAACATAGGAGCCATGTGTATGATTTTTATCCAGTCCTGTGATTGGGACAAGGTGAGGCAAACATCATTAGCGGTAATCTTTAAAGAAGGGACATGAACTCCAGCTGTTGAGGACTGTATGGATCGTCAATAACCAAGAGGAGGAGCAGGGAACAGATACTACAAACGATAAGAGTAACACCGCTGGATGAGAAACGATGGAGGTAAATGTATACCAGAAAAGAAAGAAAAAAAAGAATAAGCATGATAATTAAAGAGACGAGTGACTAAGAAAAAACGATGAGGTATTGCTATGACTTTTAACATGTTTAAAGGAAGTGTTTTTTGTTTATTCAAGCTATGCTTTAATTTCATGGGAAATCATAAGGTGAAGCTTTATAAAGTGGGGTGGAATTTGCAAACATAGGAGCCGAGTGAAGGGAAATGAAGGAAAAGAGGGAGAGGAAATCCTTCTTTCCTTTTTTTTTTTTTTTTTTTTTTTTTTTTGCCAAATATGCTATTTTTATTTATTTATTTTTTTTACATGTAAGGTATTGACCCTTCCTCTGCACTCTGTATGTTTTTTTCTGGGTAAACTGAGACTAGCAAGTTTGCTGAGTTTTTTTTTTTATCTTGGAAATTTTTGTGTCAATTATCCGTCTGGGGTAAAAGGAGGAAATGAAAAGCAAGTTTTTTATATCTGCCGGTATATAGTTTGTTTGGTAACTTCAATTTGAGGAAATATCAACTTCTCATAAAAATCTATTATATTCCTTATTTCTTTTCATATAAAAATACGCATTCACATTTGAAATCGTTGAAAATATTGTGGTACCATTATTTACTGGGGCTAAGATTGGGAAGGAAAATTCACTTTGCTATTGAGAAAGGGGCGTTGACATTCCCTTGATGTTGTGAGAAGTGTGTTTATTGAACGTTGAAAGAAAATGGTAATTATAATGCATTATGTAACAGATAATGAAAATGAGAATCTGAACACACCTGTGAACCTAAGATGAAAATGTCTCTTTTGAACTGCGTATACAATTGAAAGCTATGGGTGAGTAGGAATGCCTCATCAACAAATGAGATATGGATCTGAGAATGAAGTCAGGGTAAAGTAAGAGGTCATTACTTCCCTTTAGTCTCCATCACTGAGTGGAAATCATATGCAACATGGGGGTGTTTAGAGATGTATTTAACTCCTGCTGGAAGTATGCAGTACAAAAACTGTAATTATATTAAAAGTACCATCCCTGGAAATGTTCATTTTGGAAAAGAACTGTTGTGAGAACTTTTGTTTTGCATAAATACATTTTCCAAACGGTAAAATATTCAGGAATGTAAAGTGAAAACATTTCCCGCCATATCGTATTTGTATGTATAGATTTTACGAATCAAGAATTTAAGCCTTCATTGTGACATTCCATGAGATGTAATCTGGTTGAAAGTACATGTACCGTAATTTAAAGCACCAGTCACATAAATGAATAACATATAGTGACGTCAGGGGCAGCATTTTGAGGGACAAAAGGCTGTGTCTAGCAGTTCATGCAATTTGAGGGATTATCAACTCCTTACGAAGATGGATTATACTCCTTATTTCTTGATATATAAAAATACGCATTCATATTTGACATAGTTGAAAATATTGTGGTGCCTTTAATTTACTGGGGCTACGTTTGGGAAGGAAAATTCACTTTGATATTGAGAAAGGGGCGTTGACATTCCCTTGATGTTGTGAGAAGTGTGTTCATTGAACGTTGAAAGAAAATGGTAATTATAATGGATTATGTAACAGATAATGAAAATGAGAATCTGAACACACCTGTGAACCTAAGATGAAAATGTCTCTTTTGAACTGCGTATACATTTTAAAGCTATGGGTGAATAGGAATGCCTCATCAACAATTGAGGTATGGATCTGAGAATGAAAGTCAGGGTTAACGGAAGGAAGATGTTATTACTCCCCCTTAGTCTCTATCATTGAGTGGAAATCTAAGCAACCTTGGTGGGTTTAGAGATGTATTTACTCCAGCTGGAAATATGCATTACAAAAACTGTAATTATATTAAAGTTCAATCCCTTGATATGTGTATTGTGGAAAAGAACTGTTGTGAGAACTTTTGTTTTTGCATTAACGAATTCTCCAAACGTCGAAAATTCAGGAATGTAAAGTGAAGAAAAAAATTCCCCGCCATATCGTACTTGGAGGTATAGATTTTAAGACTCAAGAATGTAAGCCTTGTGACATTCCATGAGATGTAATCTGGTTGGAAGTACCATGCAATTTAAAGCACCAGTCAAAACTCATGAATGTAAAGAGAAAATAGTACCCGCCAATTTGTACTAATGTAGGCATAGGTTTGCCTTATTGCATTCCATGAGATGTCTAGCTTGTTACTTAATCTTTAAAATGTGTCATTAGAGGAATGTGAACACTGTACAACGCAAATTATAGAACAGGTTCCTTTTAAAGATATTTACAAATGGAGAGGGGGAGTGGTTTGGTGTGCATGTGTGTATGTGTGTGTGTAACTTAATACATACATGTACATCGCATTTCTCTTTCCTTTTCCATTTTGGTGAGCAAAGTAATCCAACTAATCAATAGCCATGAACACGTGAGAAGCTTCCTCAGCTATGATTGGTCCGCGAGAGCTGGAGGGCGAAAGTGTTTCTTTTGTTTCTTTTCGTCACCGGCTTCTCGTGGTCACCAACGCCGGACATGCTGATTGGCTGAATGGTCTTTGCGGCGGCAGGAGGGCGGGACGTGTTTTGAGACAAGTCTCGTCTCCAGCTGGTCCTAGACACTTCAGTTGATCGAGATAAATGGCATCTGAAATATACAACATAATTGTCGATTTGTTTCTGCTCTCCCCCCCCCCCCTTTAATAGTAAATATTCATGTAATTTTACAATCTTAGCAGGAGGATTAACGTTAGTGCCTTGTGAAGCAATAATTAGATCTCGTCACCGGCTGCTTGTGGTCACTGTCTATGACGGCAGGTGGGCGGGACGTTGTTCTTTTATTTAGAAAAGTCTCGTCCCCAGCCAGTTTTAGACACCAGCGAGGTCTTTAAATCAACTATAAATGTTATATCTAGACTCTGTTTTGAGAGAAATTAAAAGGGGAAAATAAATAATGCCCTTTTACGGTTACCTTAAGCCGGTCCTTAACAGTGAAAGGAAAAGAAAAAAAAAGAAGAGGAATAGTTCAAAAGTTAATTAATTCGTTTTCTTAAAAAAGAAACTCCTTATATACTGTAAAGTTTATAATGGTATCAAAAGCCATTTGGTGGGGTACAAGCTGCTGAAGCTTAAAGTATATGCACGGGGTTTATTTATTACGTTCGTTTATTACGTTTTTTTTCTTTTAAAATATTATATATAGCCGTTTGAGCCTGGGGCTAAAGTATCATTAGTTACACATTATCTGAATCCGTTAATTATGAGGTCAAGTTATATCGTCTGGAGTTACTGTTTTATTTTCGGTGTTGGTTTTTTTTTGTCACAGTAAGAAGACTGTATTAATACTTTGTGTAAAAGGCTGCCACGCCATGATTTAGAATAAGTGATGGGAGGGGTTTCGAACATGACAGCATATATTATGCTTATGTGTATGAATGTGGTTGATAGTGTTGAAGGGTGGGGTGATGGTATGTGTGGTATGTTTTCCGGTTCCGATGTCTGCCTGTACTTGTTTAATTTGCCATCTAACTTGAAAGTGTTTGTTTTTCCTAGAGTTGGAAATGCATCAAGCTTCCCATTTACTGTGAAACTGTCACCACTATGTACATTTCTAAAGGTTCTTTGTTACAGGTATAGATTCATAGTTCTTGATGTCGGTTAATTTAAAATTACTCTCAATTAATGTCAGAGGACTGAGAGATAGAGTCAAAAGAAAGAAGATTTTTCAGTGGTGCAAAATGTCGGCAAATATGATATTCTTGCAGGAAACCTTTAGCACAGAAGACATTGAATACAGTTGGAAGGGTGATTGGGAAGGCTCAATGTTTTTTAGCCACGGGAGTAACCACAGTAGGGGGGTTATTGTAATGTTTAAACCAGGTATTACTTTTGTGGTGGAAAAAACCTTAATTGACGAAGGGGGAAGATACGTCATCATTAAAGGCAAATGTCAAGGCGAAAAGCTAATATTAGGAAGCGTGTACTTTCCCACAAGGAATAAAGAAAACGCCCAATGTGATTTTCTGTCTGATCTAAATAAAATAATTTGTTCTGTATTTAGTCAAGAATATTCCTTGATAATTGGAGGAGACTTCAATGTTATTATGAATCATTATTTGGATTACATGGGTGCAAGTAATATTTCGAAAAGCAAATATAGGGACTCATTATTAGACTTTCTTGATAAGCTTGATTTAATTGATGTGTGGCGTAAGCGTCATCCTAATAAGAAAGAATTCACTTTCAGACAGAAGCAGCCATTAGTTCAGAGTAGATTGGATTATATCTTCATTTCTTCGAAAGTAGACAAGTTGATAAGAAAGTCTGAAATTTTGCCTTCTATTACACCTGACCATGCTGGAGTTAGAATAGAATTTAACAATTTAGTCGATAGTTTTGTTTATGGGAAATCGTATTGGAAGTTTAATAGTAGTCTATGTAATGAAAAAGATTTTGTAGATGGGGTAAAAAAGAAGATTTCTGAAATAGAGGAAACTTGGCGGAATCAAATAACGAGCAAAATTAAATTTTGGGATTTTATGAAGATGAAATTAAGAGAATATATAATGAAATTCTCCCGTGAAAGAGCAAAACTCAGAAGAGTCCACACTGAAAAATTGGAAAAAGAAATTAAAGACCTGGAATATCGATTGACGATCAATATTGATTGTCATAAAAGTATTCAGGATGAAATTGACATGAAAAAAATGGAATTAGAGAAGCTTTTCGACTATTCACGTCAAGGGTTAAAAGTCCGTTCAAGGACAGAATGGTCTGAAGAAGGAGAAAAAAATTCAAAGTTTTTTGAACAATTACTAAAGTCAAATAAAAGGAAAAGTGTGATTAAGGAGATATATAATGAAAATAAGGAAACTGTGAGTGATGGCAAAGGGATTTTGAAGATTATCAGGGAGTTTTACGAGAATTTATATGCATGTAAAAATGGTGAAATTACAGAGGATATTGAAAATATGTTCTTAAATGAATTACCCAAATTAAGTAAAGAAAATAAAGAGTATTGTGAAGGCAAGATAACACTGGCAGAATGCTATCAGGCAGTAAAGGAAATGAAATGGAACAAATCACCAGGCAATGACGGCTTCTCGACTGAGTTTTATTTCACGTTCTGGCCAATTTTAGGGAAAACAATAGTGGAGGCTTTTAATGAAAGTTTTGAAACAAAAATGTTATCAAACTCACAGAGACAGGGGGTAATTACACTAATTGAGAAAGAAGGCAAAGACCCTTTGTACATGAAAAACTATAGGCCAATTACTCTCTTAAATGTAGATTATAAAATATTGTCGAAAGTATTAGCTACAAGGGTAAAGGAGGTATTGGAGGACATTATTCATTACGATCAGGTGGGCTATGTTAAAGATCGGAATATTGGGGAAGCGGTTCGGTTAATTGATGATACATTCTTTCAGTCCTTGTATCAGCCTGTAGGCTTTTTAATTGCCGTAGATTTTGAAAAGGCATTCGATTGCATTTCCATAAACTTTTATTTAAAGCTTTGGAACAGTTTGGGTTTGGTAAAGTTTTATGTTCTTGGGTTAAAACCCTCTACACTAATGTTAGCAGTTGCGTGATGAACGGGGGACACTCAACAGGATATTTTGGAATTAATAGAGGGGTAAGACAAGGTGACCCCCTATCTCCATATTTATTTGTAATAGTTATCGAATTACTAGCTCGTTATATTAGGAAAGATGAGAGCATTAAAGGGGTAGGATTCGGGAATAAAGAAATAAAGCAAGTTTTGTATGCCGATGATATTACATTGTTTTTAAAAGATATGGATTCAATTAATAAAGTGAAGAAAGTTTTCAAAAACTTTGAAAAATTAAGTGGGTTGAAGATAAATATGGATAAGACAAATTTTATGTGGTTAGGAGAGGAAAGTGATAGGCCGGGTTTACCTTTTTTTGGACATAGGGTACAACATATAAAGATCCTAGGGGTATATTTCGCACGTCATTCCAAAATAAAAGATGATTTGAACTATAAGGAAATTTTGAGCAAAATCAAAAGACTAATCGGTTGGTGGAAGCAACGAGATTTAACGATGTTTGGCAAAATTAAATTGTTGAAGATATATGTATTTTCAAAACTAAATTATGTTTCGTCTCTTATGACAGTCCCACAAAACATTTTTGAAGAAATCGAAAAGATTTCTTTTAATTTTATTTGGGGAGGGAGAGACAGAATAAAACGGAAAATATTATATCAAGATTACTGCGCTGGGGGACTCAGAGTAACGAATTTTAAGATATTTATCAAGACTCAGAGAATAATGTGGATCAAACGGTTGCTCTATGGAGAAAAGTATTCAGGTTGGAAAGTAACCTTTGACCACTTTTTCAGATCACTGGGGGGTCGAATTATATTTCTTTGTAATTATGATATAAATAAAATGGACTTGAAGGGTATACCATCTTTTTATAAAGACATGTTGAAGGCATGGCAAGAATTAGATAAATGCAGACACTTTGGAGAAAATAAGAATAATCCGATTATATTTAGCAATAAGTGTATATGTCTCAGCAATAAAACATTTTTTGATGTCGAACTATTTCAGAAAGGTATACTTCAAGCATCAGATATAATTGTCAGAGGTCATTTAAAACCGATCTTACATTTTTTAAATTTGGGTTTTGAAACTAAAAGCTTGCTTAGAATTCAAAAGATCTTTTCAGCAATTAGAAACGATTGGATACAAAGTGATTTTATGGAAGTGGACACTGAAAATTTTGAAATAGAATTGATGATATTTGGACGTTTACAGAAACTATGTGATATAAAATCTAGGCGGTTATATGATTACTTCACTGAAGACCTTCAAAAAGAGTATACATTACATGTTACAGATGGCAACTGTCAATTTGATCTTGGAATGACGGAGTTGAAAGAAACATTCACAAGGATGAAATGTGCAATGCTTTGTAATAAACATAGAGAGTTTCAATACAAACAATTACAAGGGGCTGTATATACGAAAAGAGAGCTCTTTAAATTTGGTTTTGAGTCAGACCATTTTTGTTCCTTTTGTAGACTAGAAGTAGAGACATACCAACATTTATTTTTAGATTGTCTTAAAGTTAAAAGATTATGGCAGGAGGTAATTCAAAAGTTACATTTAATCGAAATTGACATTGATGATTGGAAACCCATTTTTATGGGAATATCCGGCAATACTGCGAGAATATTTGTAATAAATTGTATCATATTTTTAGTAAAGTATATCATTTTTATTTCTAGAAAAGAAGGAACTTTGCCATCTGTACAGAAAACAGTACATATGCTTAAAAATTACAGAGACGAGGAATACAAAATGGCCTTCAAAAAGGGGAAACTGGGGATGCACTTACAGAAATGGGAACAAATCGATGCATTTTTACTTTAATGGATGTGGGTATTATTATTATTTATTAGTATTATTAATTCTCTCTCGTGTACAGGTGGACAAACCGGAACAGGTTGCATGCAGTGTGTGTGTCGGCGTGAAGGGGGTATGATGAGATGGGTGGGCAAAAGGGGGGGGGGGGGGGTTAAGAGTTTGTGTGGTGTGAGTTGAGGGAACAGGTTGCATGCAGTGTGTGTTTGTATGTGTGTTTATGTGTGTGAAAGGTGGTGTGGGTGGGCTAGAGGGGAGGGGGGTGAGTGTGAAAGTGTTGTGATAGGATGGTAATAGGAAACTTTAAACCTTCCTCTACTGTTATTTTGATTATACACTGTTACATGCAAGACTTTTTTTTCCTTTTTTTTTTTCTCTATGTTCATTGATTGATGTAACTTATGAAATGTCTTGTATCAAAGATCTTGTTTTATATTGCTTATCTTGATAATTTCTTGTTATGTGAATTTCTTGTTATGTGAAATTATGAGGAAGGAAATAAAATATCATTTAAAACAAAAAAAATCTACACTTTAAACCTTCCTCTACTGTTATTTTGATTATACACTGTTACATGCAAGATTTTTTTTAATTTTTTTTTCTATGTTCATTGATTGATGTAACTTATGAAGTGTCTTGTATCAAAGATCTTGTTTTATATTGCTTATTTTGATAATTTCTTGTTATGTGAATTTCTTGTTATGTGAAATTATGAGGAAGGAAATAAAATATCATTCAAAACAAAAAAATACAGAACATTGCATAATGTATGACCTCCGCACAGTGGCGTAGGAAAGGGGGGAGGGGCACGTGCCCCTTATTGAAGGCAACAAGAAAGGGAAGGAAAATAAAGAAAAAGAAAAGGTAGAAAATAACCACGGGGTATACCTTTGGTACACAATTCCAGAAGAAGCAGCAAATTTAGTTTATATGATCAACATTAAATTGTGCCCCCTCTTACGGAATCCTGGATCCACGCCAGAGGGGAACCCCTCCTGCACCCTTGCTTAGTCTGTGGACTTCGCATTGCATTCGTGGATTAAGACCACTGTGTGCACCACTTCCCCTGCATGATGCCAGTGGCCCCTAAATGACTAAACCCACGCTACGCCACTGATTCAGATAAAGACCTGGGATTTTTGTTGTTTTAAAGGCGCCATGCCCCTACATCCCATTCAATCGACGTCCCTGGACTACATTTCTAAACACACACACACACAAAACAGGAAATAAAAACGGTATTGTTTAACCGTGTGACTTCAATAAATATCTTGTGATTTTGCGTTGTCATTATCAGATCAAATTGTATTCGAACTGTACTTTGGCTCCTGCAGTTTGATTGCGTTTTGATGAGACGCTATATATCATGATTTTGGATTAAACTTTTCAATGGAATCACATCAGAAGCTTGTAATAAAAGCAGCCTGACAAATATGTATAGAATTAATCGGTATACACAATATATTATATTCGATAGTCACAGAACGGTTAGAAAGTATTAAATATTTGAGGGTAAGATCAAACAACATATTATTAACCATCTCACTCCATCTCTCCCTCCCTCCCTCCCCTCTCTCTCTCTCTCTCTCTCTCTCTCTCTCTCTCTCACCCTCCATCTCCCCTCTCTCTCTCTCTTCTCTCCCTCTCCCTCTCTCATTTCTCTCCCTTCCACGCTCTCTCTTCATTTCTCTCGCTTGACAGGGGGGACGTAAGAAGTACTACAGCAGCATGCCCACATCATTCAACCCCTTCATCATGATGGATATTATACATTTCTGGAAGCAGGTCGATATACTCGGAGAACAGGTAATACATGCTACGTAATTTAATTGCAGAAACATGTGAAGTCTGTTCGGAGCCACAAGGGCGTTAACGATGTGTAAAATTATATCATGACAAATCTTCTGCCCCCCCAACAAAAACAAAAACAAAAAAAAATGCATCAGCTCTAATTAGTAATGTATGTCAAACCATGGACCTTTGCCAAACGTGCCATATGTTCGAAAATAACAGAAAGTTACAGTGATGTGTTGCCGAAATATTATACTGGAAACAATCTTTTACAAAATGGAGATTTCACTACATCAGGGAGAGAACATCCCACTAGACCAAGAACCCACGAGGTCTCAAAGTTTCAGGAGAACTGCATGTATTACCCTTAACTAAACAAAGCATTGAATAACATGACCCCTGAATATTTCAAAGACTTTTTAGAGTTTAAACCCTCGCCATACTCCTTCCGTAATGAACATAACCCCTCTTAACCTAAGCAAAGAACAGATTATTGTAAAAGAACTTTCGTGTACAGAGCTTCTTTTCAGTATTATACATTATCCCTTGCTTTGCATCAACTACCCAATTTTGCCACCTTTTAGACTAACTTAAACAAACTACAATCACCCTTCTGTTGTACCTCTTTATGTATTATGTAGTCATTTTCATTTTGTATTTATATTATGTTTTCGACTGATATTTTGTTATTATTTATTCTGTTCATTTCTAATAGTATGTATATTTTGTACATTGTATAAACTGGCCCCATGGAAGACCAGCAGCAACAATATAGTTGCAGCTGAAAACGGGCTACCAGCCGTATTTTTTCCTTTTTCTGTGCATGATGACTTTGTATGTATTTTAAATTTTATTATACGGAAATAAAAACAACAAAAACAGACTGACATTGTCGGTCGGTACAGTGGGCTTTCTGTAG